>JAODAL010014803.1:0-86160 GCA_025379985.1 Phyllomedusa bahiana | reverse complement strand
CCCTTAGGAAAGTCAAAAGGGGGCCCCCATACAGCGGGGCCTAGGGTATGCTATGGGGGCCCCATACAACGGGCGGGGCAAATAAAATTGGATTTTGGGGGGCCCCATACAAAAAAAGGGAAAAAGGTAAGGGAGTCTATAGGGGCCCCTTGCGGGCAGGGGGGGTTGGGGGTGGGCCTATTGGGGCCCCATTACAGGCGGGGGATGGGTAGTCTTTAGGGGCCCCATTTGGCGGGGCGGGGCTTAGGGCGGGCCCTATGGGGCCCCCAAAAACAGACAGGCAGGGGGCTTAGGGCATTTTAAAAAGGGTCCCCTTAAGATGGGCGGGGCTTAGGGCGGCTATGGGGTCCCCATATAGCAGATAGGGGGCCCTTTGGGGGGCGGGTTTAAAAGGGTCCCCATATAGACAGACAGGGGGCTTAGGCAGGTTAAAGGGGGGCCCCCAAAATTTTAGGTGGGCAGGGGGCTTAGGGCGGGTTTATAAGGCCCCCATATAGGCAGGCTTTGGTTTAGGGCAGGTTAAAAAGGGGTCTCCAAACAGCCAGGGCAGGGGGCTTGGGGCGGGTTTTTATGGGGCCCCATATAGGCAGGCGGGGCCTTAGGGCAAGTTAAAGGGTCCCCATTTTGGGCCCGGGACAGGGGCTTCATTAATTTTAAAAAAATAAATAAACCCATTTTACTAAACCTGCCCCAGCTCCCTCCAGCTAAAGCCCCCCCCCCGGGGCAATCTGTGATAAAGTGCGGGCAGCGGTTTTACGTAAAAACACCTGTGGGGAGGGTCCCCTGCTAGGTTTAAAAGGGGTTTTTTCTCGCTAAAAAGATTTTTTTTTTAAATTTAAAGACCCTTTAAAAAACAAGCATTTTTTTCAAAAATAGGTTCTTACAAATTTTTTCAAAGATTTTAAAGCTAGCCTTTTTATATTACAATCACTCCTAAAAATCTCATAGTAGCCGACCGTTGATCCTTATTTTAGGCTGTCAGGCGGGAATGACCCCCTCACCTTTGAAGCCGGGTTGGGGGGCGGGGGGGGAGACCCCCTCCCGCACAGAATGCTTTTTGTAGTGGAGGGAGGGGGGGGGGGAAAACCCCTGGCTTTTTAGTCCATGCTCCCTTTAAATTAACCCTTTTGGGGTGCCTGCTTCCCCCCCCTGCCTCTACACAGATAGATGTGACAGCATTGACCCTGTCTGTTACTATAACCCATGAAAAGTTTTTGGAACTTTGACAATACTAATATATACAGATCGGGGGGCATGTGAATATTTTTAGGGTTCTCCTGTATTGGGGAAAACACATCCTGAGTATAGTAACACTCCCCCTTGTTTTTTGGCTAGATGGGGAGACTTGTAAGTAAGGGGGGGATATAGGAACACATGCATCCCCTCGGGCTCTTTTAAGCAACAGTTTCATATTCCCCCTTTTACACTCCAAATTTCAGCCCTCTCCTGAAACAGACCTAGGAAAGGCACACACAGGGTGAACTCTGAGAGAAAAACCCCCCCCCCCCCCCCGAAAAATTTTTTAAACGTAGCCTGCCTTTTGGGGCTGCTGGGAGGGGGGAGAGGGAGCAGAACAGACAGACCAAGAAGCACGCCCCTCAGTTCAACTTACCGGGGAAAACACTGACAGGCTGAAAGCCCCGTAATAGACAACCCCTTTAAAAGGGCCCCGGGTTTAATTGCACCCCCTCCTAGACTGAGGATCCCCCCCTTTTTCCCTCCCTGAGACTCATAAAAAAAGGGTTCTCCCATTCATTTCTATGGATTTTAAGGAGAAATTTTCACTGGACAAGACAAAAAAAACAAAATTTTTAAATTCCCCGGATTAAAAAGGGTGATAACCCAAAAATTACAATCTTAACAAAGTAAAAAGAGGGTAAATCCACTAGTGAGCAAAACAATTGAGTATAAAAAAAAAAGGGAATAAAACCCCGGGGTAATACCCTTTTATCACCTAGATCATGGGGCTTCCTTTTCGAGGCGGAGGGGGCCCCAAACTAAAAACCCCAAAAACCCAGTTATTTTTCGCAGGTGCCAGCACGGAAAATTTAAAAACCGGGGAATCTAGGCGACGCCTCTTTTTTGCCCATAAAAACAAGAGAGCTCGGGTTTCTCATTTTTTTCGGGGCAGTAAAAATAAATGAAAACTGAGCTCAAAAAGGGTTTTGTTTTGGCCTCTGCGGTTCGGTTACAAAATTTATAGAGTTTTTATTGAAATTTTTGTTGAAAAATGAAAATTAAAAAAAAAGATTAAAAACGGTGTATATGTAATTAAAGTAAGCAAGGGAAAAAAGGGGCTGCACTTCCCACACCAAATATATAAAAAAAAAAAAGGGGCAAAAAAAAATTACCAAAAGTAAACAGGTCCAATTCAATAATCAGGTAAAAGTTACATTAGGGAATTTTTTTTTTTTTAAATTGGGAGTGCTGTATTTTTCCCGGGGATATATGGGGGTTGTGATCTTTTTAGGTGTGTGGGGTGTGTATCTATTTAGTTTTGTGTATCTATTTAGGGGGTGTGTGTGTATCTTTTTTAGGTGTTTTTTTTGGACCTTTTTTTAGGTGGGGGTGTATTTTTTTAGGTGTTTTACCCTATTTAGGTGTGTTGTGTGGGTGTGATCAAATTTAAGTGGTGGGGTGTATCTATTTAATTTTGTGTGTATCTTTTTTGGGTTTTGGGGTGTATCTATTTAGGTGTTTTGAAATCAAATTTAGGTGTGGTGTATCTTTTTAGGTTTTGTGGTGGGGTTTATCTATTTAGGTTTGTGTTGTGAAATCTTTTTTAGGTGTGTTTTGTGTGTAACTATTTAGGTTGTGGGGTGTTATCTATTGTTTTGTGTGTGTGTATCTTTTTAAGGGTTTTGGGGTGTTTACCCTTTTAGTGTGTGTGTGATCTTTTTAAAGGTGGGGGTGTTTATCTATTTAGGTGTGTTTTGGTATCTTTTTTAGGTTGTAGGGTGTATCAAATTTGGTGTGTGTGTATCTATTTAGGTTTTCGCTTTTTCCGGGTCCCCTGTCTGCTGTGCCCCATCTCTGTCTGCTTGTGTGTGTCTCTGTGTGTATCTTTTTAGGTGTAAAATATGAAAGGTATGAAATATCTGTATGTATTTTATGTTTGTATCTGTGTGTGTAAAAAATCTGTGTATCGGTGTGGGGTAAATAAACACTTTGTATGTATATATATATATATATTTTATATGAAATCTAATTATGTAAAAATTTATATGGGGATTGTATTTATGTGTATCGATGTGCGTATATATAAAATATTAAAATTTTATATTTTAATATATTTTGTTGTAAAATCCTAAAAATTAACTTTTAAATTACCCCTATATACAGATACAAAAACAGGCATTGACACACACAGATATATATATTTATAAACGGGTTTAGAAACACACATACAGTATACCACACACACATAAATACAGCCCAACACAAAAACCCCAAACCAAAATGAAACGGATACGCACACACACACACAGACACACACACACACAGATACACACGCACACAGATACACACGCACACACAGACGCAGACACACACAAGCATACAGATACACACAGACATACAGATACACACACACACCAGACACACACACACCAGACACACACACACACACCAGACACACACACAAGACACACACATACATATATACGCACAGATATGCACATACACACATACAGATCCCCAAAAACCAATCCCGCACACACATACGGGGATACCACACACATCCCATAAAATACGCACACACACACATACAGAAAACGCACCACACAATAAAATTTACGCACACACAAAATGCACAGAAAAGGGCACACACATACAAAAGATACACACACAGATACACACATACAGATATGCACACACTCAAAAATACATACGCACACACACACAAAAAACAGACAGATACGCACAGCAACAAAACGCACATACAGATACACACACAAACCCAGCTCTACCACCCCCACACACACAATCCCGTACACGGACACACATAAAAGATACACAAAGCAGACCACAGGGAAACACACACAGATACACACAGCAGACACACACACACATACACACACACACACACACACATACACACAGCAGACACACATACCAATATACACACACACACATACAGATACACACACAGATACACACAGCAGACACGCACACACAGATACACACAGCAGACACACACACACATACACACAGCAGACACACACACACACATACAGATACACACAGCAGACACGCACACACAGATACACACAGCAGACAAAACCACACAGCAACACACAGTTTCCCACACAGCACACACTTTCAATACACACAGAGACACCACAAAACAAAACTGATACACCAGCAGACACACCCGACAGACATGCCCACAGACAGACACTTTAAGAAACACACGCACTCAAAACACAAAAGGCTCAACACATAACACACAGCAACACACCCCACACACACATATCAAAACAGCAGAAACACAAAACAGCAGACACAAAATACAGATACACAAAAGCAGACAAAACATACAGAACACAAAGCAAAAACACATCCCAATACACACAGCAGAAACACACACAGATACCACAGCAGACACACACACACAGACACATACACACACAAAAGACAGATACGAAACACCCAGGCTCACACACGATACAAAAACCAATACATATATACACACAACACACACACTTTAATATACACAGCACAAAAACACACACACATATACACACAGCAGACAACACCCCACTTTATACACCCCCAGCAGACACACACAAAACATATACACACAGCAACACACACACAAGAAACACACATACAGATACAAACACAAAAAGACACACACAAAAACTTCAGACACCATACAAATACACACAGCAGACAAAACACCCCACAACACGAACCCATGCGCACATACAGACAGATACGCACACGGGCTCCACACAAAATACCCCACACACACATATCACACAGCAACACACACACATATACACACAGCAACAAAACCACACACAAATACACACAGCAACAAAAACAAAAACACATATACACACAGCAGACACACACACACATATACATACAGCAGACACACACATATATACACAGCAGACACACACACACACATATACACACAGCACACACACACAGATACCCCCAAAACCCACACACACACAATACACACAGCAGACACACCACACAAACACACAGCAGACACAAAACACACACATACACACACACACATACACACAGAAAAACACACCACACAAAACAAAACCCCCAACAAAAAAACCAAGAAAAGACACATACCCCCAAAAGAAAGACACACATACACCACACAGATACACACACACATTAGATACACACAGAAACCCACACAAAAAACCACACAGCAGAAACGCACACACTTTCCCACACACAACACGCACACCCCACAGCAGAAAAAAGCCCCACCCCCCACACAAGCAGATACGCACACACAAAACACAGCGAAAACGCACAAAACACACAGCAGACCCACCCCCAATACACACAGCGGGAACACGACAAAACACACACAGCAGACACGCACACACACAGCAAAACACACACACACACAACCCAAAGCAGACCCCACCAAAAAGCAGACACATACAAACAGAAACCCACACTTTCCCAAAACACACAGATAACCCCAAAACACATAAATACACACAGCGGGACCCACAAAAAACCACACAGCAAAGGCCCCCCCCACATTCCCCACAGCAGACACCACACACACAGCAGAAAAAGAACCCAACACACACACAGCATAACGAAAACCCCATAAACACAGCGGGACACACACACAAACACACACAACACCACACATACACCACAGCAGACACCCCACCCCCTTCACACAACAGACACGCCACATACACACAGAAAGAAAACGCACCCCACATACAAAACAGCAGCCCACACTTTCACACACCAACCACACACGTGCACACAGGAGACACACACAAGCACATGCATACACACAGCAGACACACGCACACGCACAGATACACATAGCAGACACACTCACGTGCACACATACACACACACGTGCACACATACACACAGCAGACACACGCACACAGCAGATACACACACAGACAAATACCCCCGGGCAGACAGAAAACACAACCCAGACAGAAAACATAAAAAATATGTGTGTGCGTAAATTACACAGGGAGGGGGTTGACTAATTTGGGCACTGCAGCAAACACTAAACGGATGACTGTTGTCTCCTTTTTCACTCCTTATCACTGTGGGGGAACAGCAGTCGTTAGTGAATGTGAACTCTCCCAGCTCCGGCACTGTTTTCCCCATCTATGAAAGAGAGTTTGGACATTAGGGACACACAGGGAGTCAAGACATCAGCCGCATGCGGGGCTGAGGTGCCGGCCACACAGCTGCTCACTGTGGGGGCATCTTGCCCTCCTGCCCCCACAACCCCCCGCTTTATTGGGGGGAGGGGGCTTGGAGCTCAACCTTCTCCCCCCCGCCCCCGCTTCACACAGCGCGTTTTAAAAAAAAAAAAATCCCGGCGCTTTCGTCTAGCGGGCTGCTAACATGCAGGTGGCGCCCCAGGGCGTGGTCCCCCCCCTAGAGGGCTCGGGGGCCACCTCGGGCACCCCCGTCCCCATGGGTTCGCCACCCCCTGACCAGATATTAATCTGCCTATTAATGTGGGGTCACGCCCCCCAAAAACCCGACGGGCCCTCCCGGAACCTAGCCCTAGAAAAACCCCCTTTTAAAGTCAATAGTTTTTTTAAAGGGTTTTAATATAAAAGTTTTTTTTAAAAATAGCTTGAAAATGAAAATTTAAAAACAACCCTATCAGAATTTACAACCTCAATTCCAAAAAAGTTGGGACACTAAACAAATTGTGAATAAAAGCTGAATGCAATGATGTGGATTTGCCAACATCTAATATTATATTCAGAATAGAACACAAATCACAGATCAAAAGTTTAAACTGAGAGAATGTATCATTTTAAGTGAAAAATATGTTGTTTCAAAATTTCATGGCGTCAACAAATCCCCAAAAAGTTGGGACCATGCCGTTTTTACCACTGTGTAACATCCCCCCTTCTTCTTACAACAATCAACAGACATCTGGGGACAGAGGAGACCAGTTTCTCAAGTTTAGAAATAGGAATGCTCTCCCATTCATGTCCAATACAGGCCTCTAAGGCTATGTTCACACGGTGTATTTGCAGGGCGTAATTACGCCCCGCAATTACGCCATGTGACCGGGGCGGGAGCGGGGGACTGAGCAGGGGGCCGGCACTTCGCCGGCCCATAGACTTGAATTGCTAGCGGCGCGTATTTGCGGCTAGTAATTCACATGTCAATTATCTCCCCGCCCGGCGAGAGGAGACGTAATCCATAGTTCTCTATGAGAACTGTGGATTACCGTAATGAATGGGCCGTTTTCGGCCCGTAATTTGCGCACTGCAGCGCGTAATTACAGACTGAAATACGGCCCATTTTAAGCCGTGTGGAACCCATGCCTTCTTCTTTGTCGCACCTTCCTCTTTATGATGCACCAAATGTTCTCTATAGGTGAAAGATCTGGACTGCAGGCTGGCCATTACCTGGATCCTTCTCCTACGTACCCATGTTGTTGTGATTGCTGCAGAATGGGGTCTGGCATTATCTTGTTGAAAAATGCAGGGTCTTCCCTGAAAGAAATGGCATCTAGATGGGAGCATATGTTCTAGAACCTGCACATAGCTCTCTGCATTAATGGTGCCTTTCCAGACATGCAAGCTGCCCATGCCACAAGCACTCATGCAACCCCATACATCAGTGATGCAGGGTTCTGAATGGAGCGTTGATAACTACTTAGGTTGTTCTTGTCCTCTCTGGTCCGGATGACATGGCATCCCACTGTTCCATAAAGAACTTTAAAGTCTTTGCTATTTTACGCTGGGTAACACCATCCTGATATTGCTGCACTATCTTTCTGCCCAACAATGGTGGAATTGGTGATCCTCTTACCATCTTGGCTTCAGAGAGGGCACTGACACCTGAGTAGCTCTTTTTATACCCAATCATGTTGGCAATTCACCTAATTAGTGTTGATTGGTCTTCCAGCTGTTCGTTATATGCTCAATGTCATTTTTCCAGCCACTTATTGCTACTTGTCCCAACTTTTTTGGCATTTGTAGACACTGTGAAATTTTGAATCAAAATATTTTTCCTTTCAAATGTTACATTTACTCAGATTAAACTTTTGTTTCGTCACTATATTCACGGGAATAAAATATTAGATGTTGGCACCTCCACATCAAAAACATTCAAATTTTAAAATTAAAATTTTTTTTAGTGTCCCAACTTTTTTGGGAAAATTAAAAGGTTTGTACATTTTTAACCCCGGGTTTTTTTCCCCAATTGTGAGAGAATTCCTCAGGGGGGTAAAAAACAAACATTTTTAAAACAGATTTTTAAAATTTAGGAAGCTTAATTTCAGCTGTGCAATTTGAAATTGTGAATTTATCCAACAAAAAGCCCTTTTAAAAGGCCCCAAAAAAAATTCCATAAAATAATTTCCCGGGCCCCCAATTTTGGTTTAAATATGGGGAAATTTAAATTTTGGTCAAAATTTCCAAAACAACAAAACACACAAGCCATGTAAGAGAAATTTAAAGGCCCGTAAAAAAAGTTCTGTGGCCATAAAATTTACCAAAAAAAAATTTTTGGGGGGCACCACTATTTACTTACAGACCCCTTTCCAGCTGAAATAGTCTCTAGCAATGGAATTTGGGCTTGCTAATTCCCCCCTGTCCAAGCAGAGGGGTTTCCGGGTTCCTACTCCCCCTAACACAGCCCGAGAAATTTTTTTTTTTTTTTTTTTTTTTTTTTTTTTTTTTTTTACGGCCCGCTAAAAACCCGGGTTTTCGGCACGGATTGGAGCTGGGGCCATCATAGGGGGTCCCCCCGCCAAATCCAAGGGCCCCGATCGTTTTAAAATTGGGGGCCCGAGAGAGCGAGAAAGGGGGAGAACAAAAAATTTTGTGACACCAAAAGGCAGTCCCCTGTAAAAAATAAGGAAAAAGGGCTACTGTGCATTTCCCCCATAAATAACTTTTGTGCCTTCCCAAAAAAAGGCAGTCCCAAAAGGGAAATCACTTTTGTGACACAGGAGAAATTAAAAACAGCTGTACTGTGCAATTTCCCCAATAGACAAATTTTGTGGGCAAAAAAATGTTTTAGTCACATGTAAAAAACAGAGTGAGCTATACGTGCAGTCCCACGTAAATCTTTTTGTGACCGATGTGAGCCCCCACGAAAATTACAGAAGAGAGAACTGTACTGTGCAGTCCCACAAAAAATTTTGTGCACAGTGTTCAACCCCAAAAAAACATTTTTTGAACCAGTTTGTGCAGCCCCAGTAAATCACGGGGAGGATAACACAACTTTATGTGAATCCCACATAAAAACTTTTGTGATGGGAGCGCGCCACATAAATCAAAAACAAAGAGAGAACACAGTTTTACTGTGTAACCCACTTTAAAAAAAACTTTTGTCAAAAAGATGGGCAGTCCCCCAAAAACACTTGTGAGACAGATGTGCGTCCCTGTAAGGCAAAGAGATAAAGAAAGTTTTTTTCTGCAGATCTGTAGATCAGAGGTTTTAAATTCTGCAGGTATTCATATGTAGAAAACAGAAAAAAAAGAATCAAATTCTTTTCCCAAAGTCCTGAATATCAAAGCATTCAGTTACAAAGTATGTAGGGAAAAGAGAAATTTAGGGTATTCGCATTGAGTTACAATTAGCTTTTCATTCCAAAGATTCTTTAGGTATGTCTACACAGCCAAAATTTTATTTTGGGTCTTTTGTAATTTGCTGTTGCCAAGCCTTGTCTCAGAAGCTGAGAACCTCTCCCCTTCCCCCAGCTCACACAAAAGAATCTCACGGCACATTTTTGGGGCATGCCCGCAGAGAGTGAAGAATCCCTGCTGGGAGGGGAAAATGCCCCCCCATTTTACAAGCTCGCTTGGCAAACCCCGCACAAAAGGCTGCCAAATGCTGTAAGAGACACCCCCCCCCCATAAATAGGAATGTCCTTAAACTGTGTTAAATCTGTGCTAAAAGACCCGAATTTTTCAGTGAAGGAAATCAAAAAAAATTTTTGAGGATTTAAACCCAATTTAAAAAAGAAAAACATAACAATTCATTAGGACTGTAAGCAACAGAGGAAAGAAGCGGATGGGAATATGTCCCTAGGATTATGCTGCAAACAGTAGGGAAGTTCCGGGATTTCAAAAGAGGCCGGCCCGTGGGGCAGCCCGGGGTCTTTCCACAACAGCAAAAGGGCCCAAGGGAAAGAAACCCGGACTAGGGGGGCCCACCCGGGAAACCCGGAAAACCCTTGGGGGGGGGAAAAAAAGTCAGGTTTTAGATAAGTAACCATAGGTTACTTATGTTTGTGTAGTTTAGTATAGCTGCTTTGCAGCTTTATTGGGCTGTTTTTTTCTAAAACGGCCCTGTAGCGGGGGTGGGGGGGCGTTAAACCCCTCCGGTCCGGGCTTTCCCCGGTACCCCTTGGCCCTTTTTTAAAGCTGTGCGGGAAAGAGACCGGGGTGAGGGGTAAACCCTGGGACTGATTGGAAACGGGAGTCATTTCCCAGAGGGTTTCCCTGAGCAGGAAGGACCCTTTGCTCCCAGCCCAAATAAAACCAGACCGGGGAGGTTGCTTTCCGAGACTTCCCCTGCCACATGGGTGGAGTAAAACCCATGTGTCCCCTTTTTGGGATACGGGGAAATTTCTTTTATTTTTTGTGCTGCATTTTTTCCCGGCTGCCCGAAAACCCTTTTAATGACATAAAAAATCCCTTTTTTGTTTTGATGTTTTGTTTTCCCTTCAAAAATTTAAAAACCCCTATATTTTTGGTTTGCAACCATCCCGCTTGTGCCTGCCTCTGTGACCCTCAGCCCCACATGGGGTGGAGGTTGCGGGCTTTCTGGTGCAGGCCAATTCCCAAACCCAAAGCAAAAAAAACAAAACCGTCTTTTTGCTGGAGCGGGACGCAGAACTCGGGGCCCAAATGTTTCTACCCAGAGGACGGAGGATGTTTGGGGGGCCCCGTGAAAAGTAAAAAGGCCCAGTGCAGCCCGCATGCGAAGTTTAAAACCCCCTTTGGATGATGACGTGAGGCGTTTTGGCAGTTTTTTTGAGAGGCTGGGGGAAAAAGGGGAGAAACCCCCGGGTGCCGTGGGGGAAAAAAGTTTGGCGCCCTATTTGTTGGGAAAGGCCCAGAAGGCCAAACTTTGACCTCCTACGAGCAAGCCAAGGGACTATGCCCCTTTAAGGCGGGAATTATGGCCAGGCTGGGAGTCACTCTAGCGGTGCGGGCTGGGCAAAAGGCCCATGATTGGCGGTTTTGGAAGCAAAACCCGGGCCCCGTCCCAGTGTTTAAACCTTCTACCCCTTGTGCGCAAGTGGCTGCAACCTTAAAGGTTTGCTGAGCCCACCCTGCCAAATCATAGCCCCGGATCGTCATGGCCACTACGCAAGTGGACTACCAGGGAGAGCTGAAATCGTTGGGTTTGCCCAGGGGGACCCCAAAAAGGACCAGTGATTGCCCCGGGGAGGGGTTTAAAACCACTGCAGGGGTCGTATCGGGGGCCAGCGTAAAAGCTTTTCTCCCCCCGAAAACCGGGGGAAAAACCGTGCCCAAAGGGACAGGTGGGGTTTGGCCCACCCCAAGAAGAAAAGAGGTTGGGGGGCCAGAGGAAGGTGCTTTCCCCCTTTTAAAAAAAACCCCTGGGTAACCCCCCCCTTTGCCCCCCCGGGGAAGGGTGCGCTGTTGGAAGTGCCAACAATTGGGGCATATTGCAGCACATGTCCCCAGCAGGGGGAAAGCCTATGGAGTGTGGTGCCACCCGTCGCCTTTTAAATGTTTGCTAAACCCCCCTGTAGTGTTTTTCCCCCTGCCGACCCAGGCCTCGGAATGCCGTGTCCAGGTGGGTGGGGGTCAGTGTGGGTGGCCCTTTTGGGGCTCTGGCACCCCGGGTTTTCCCTCTTGCGGGGCTCCCATTCCCCCAATTGCCCCCTGGTTTACCCCGGGAAAAAAAAACGGGTGGGGGTGGTCTGCATTCATGGGGACACAAAAAACCCCAATCCCACGGGGCGACAGTGATTTATTGAGCTTTTTTGGGCGGGACTCGGGAAAGCCATGAAGGGGGCATTTTTCCCCGACTTACACATCCCTAATCCGGGGAAAGGGACTTCCCCTGTTCGGGGAACTGTGGTAAAACCCCAAGGGGCGCTGTGTGGGGCGAGCCCCCCAAAACCCCCCTCAGCCCATTTTCCCCCTAGGGAGGATGTAAAATTTGATCCCGGTAGGGGGGGACCAAAACCTGAAAATTAAATCATAACCCCCGGTTTGCGGTTTTTGGCCCAGGAGGCCCGAGGAAGAGTTTTTCCCGCCCCCCCCTGGGGCAAAATATCCCGGAAACGGGAAAGGTTTGTCCCGTGAAAAATTTTGGAAAGGGGCCCCAAGTTCCCGAGACTTCACCCTAAAGAATGCATGGGACAAGGTAACGTTAAAAGGGGGGTGCCGCAAGAGCCAGACCCCGAAAAATTTTTTTTCTGCATTTTGCTGTACAGAATGATTTGCTGTATGGGTTGTAGAGATCGGGGGGGAAGTTGGGAAAAAAACTTTTGGGTTTGCCGGTACCTTATGGAGGATGGAAACCTGGATATGGCTCACAGCCCATGTGTTTAGGGGGGGCATTTGGGGAGCGAAAAAAACCCCCCAAGAGGGGTTTTTAAAAAGGGTTTTACGGGGCCCCGGGTGTCATCAAGAGTTTTCCCAATTTTTCCAAAAATTTCCTGCCCCCCCCGTCCCACCCAAAACCGCTCCTATGCCCCCTTTTTCGGACCCCGTTAGAAACCCCCCCCCCATTATCGAGGTGCCTTTCGATAAAAATCCCCTAGGGATCCCCTTTGGGGCCATTTTTTCAAGTCTGCTCGGGGGCCAAACCAGTACATTTTGGTAAAAACAGATTTTGCAAACCAGGTACCCCGGGGCCCCCTTCCCCTTAAGAAACTTGTCCTCAAAGGGGTTTTGCCCGAAGGTTTTAAATTTGCAGGTCTTTCTAGAACGGGTTTGAAAAAGGGAAAAATCCTAACAGACCGGGGGACCCCTTAAAATTGGTTTGGGTTTAATGAAAGGAAACCTGTGTGGGGACTACTGAACATTAAAAAATTGGGGGCCCCCCGGTCTATCATCCCCAAACTAAAGGGTTTAAAGTCGAAAGTTTTAATAAAACCCCTGAAGGGGTTTGTGGGGGAAAGGTGGTAGAAAAGGAGGGGAAAAGGACTGGGATTGTTTGCTGCCAAATACCTTCTATTCTCAAAAGAGAGGTTCCCCCCAACCCCCCAGGGGGGTTTTTCCCCCGTTTGAATTGTTGTAGGGGAGCCCCCTGGGGGTTTATACTGGACATCCCCAAAGAGACAGGGGGAGAGTGAGGGCTACCCCCTTTTAAAAGTGTTGTAGAACAGTCCCCCAGATGCAGGATCGCATCGGGGGGGTTTAATGCCCATTGGGGAAGGAGCACCTGGGGAAAGGTCAAGGAGTCAAAAGGGGTGGGGTTATACAATGGGGCCGCTAGGGTTGGGATTTAAAAACCCCTGGGGCCCCGCGAAATTGGCCCCGGGGGTTTCCCCACGGCCCGGTGAGAAAATTTTCCTGGCTAAAGGGCCCCGGGAAAAATTATGAAGTGAAGGGGAGATTTTAAAAAGGGTAAATTAAAAAATTTCCCAATCCCCCGGGCCCACTTTTTTTTGGGTTACCCATGCTGGGTAAAGGGTTTGGGGACCCCCTTTTTTCCCCTTTCAGAACTCCCTCATTTTTTTCGGGGCTTTAGATTAAAAAAGGTGTTGAAACCAAATGCCCCAATTTTTTTCCGGGGGGGCCCCCAAAGGGTTTTTCCCAAAAAAAATATTCCCCACCCCAAAGGGACACCACCACCCCGCCAAAAACCCTTTTGATCCCAAGGCAGGAGGGGTTTTCCATGCTTTCATGTTGTTGACCCCCAAAATTTTCTAAAACCTACCTTTCCGAATGTCCCCAGCAAAAATCGAAAATAATAAAGGACCGGGGAAAACTTTTTTCCCAAATCCTTTCTGTTCAATTTCGATGGCTTGGGCAAATTGGGCCTCATTTTTCCCTGTTTTAGCTGAAATGAGTGGCACCCCGGTGTGGTCTTCTGCTGCTGTAGCCCAAACTGCCTCAAAATTCGCCGTTTTCTGTGCGTTTTAGAGATGCTCTTCTGCCAAACCCTTTGGGTTTTTTAACGGGGGCTATTTGAGTCACTGTTGCCCTTTTTATCAGCTGAAAACCCGTCTGCCCCTTCTCCTTTGACCTTGGCCCTCAAAAGGCATTTCCGCCCACAGGGGCTTTTTTTTTTTTTTTTCCGTAATGGATGTTTTTTCTTTTTCGGACCATTCTTGTAAAAACCCTAGAGATGGTTGTGCTTTAAAAATCCCAGGAGATCCCGTCCCCGTTTCTGAAAAAACTCAGACCAGCCCTTTGGCACCAACCCAAACCTGCTACGTTCAAAAGGGACCAAATCAACCCTTTTCTTCCCCCAAACTGATGTCGGTTTGAACTGCGGAGATTGGGCCTTTACTTTTTACCTTTCCTAAAAGCACTGAGTTGCCCCCCAGGGGATTTTGGCCCGATTTGGAAAATTTTTTTTTTAAAGAGCAGTTGGACAGGTGTACCTTTTTAAAATGGCCCCGGGGAGGGGTACATCAGCAAGGGGGAAAAAAAAACCTTTTCAACTAACCCATAAAAATTTTAATTTAAAACCGTGGCAGGTTTGAGAAAGGGCCCTTAGTAAATGTCCCCGGGGCCGGGCCCAAAATGGAAGCACCTCAGGGTATCAGGGGGTTGTTCATAGGGGACGGGCCCCGTCAAAACATTTAAAAGACAGGAGGCCCCGGGGGGTTTTTTCGCATAACAGGGACATCTTCTTGACCCCTTTCCCGGCACTAGTGATGTGGTAAAAGCATGAGATATGTACGGGCCCTGGGGTTTTAAAAATTCATTTTTCCCAAAAAAATACCCAATCCCAGGGAAACTCGGAGAAAAGGCAGTCTCTGAGGAAAAAAAGGCGCTTTTTTGGCCCTGGGGTCATTTAAGAGTCCAAAAGCGGATGGTCTAGCCCCATTTTTGTTGGTGCCCCCAACCCAAAAATGGGGGCTTGGCGGTTCCCGCAACGAATTTTCGCCGGCTCCCAAAGAAAGGGATCTAAGTGGGATTCCCCATTCCCATGCCCCGGGTGGATGAAAATGATTGAAAGGAAATGGGGTAAACCCCGGTACATAACATTCCCGGACCTTTAAAGGTTTTGGCGATTCCCCTTTCAGAAGAGGCCCCCCAAAAGAAAACTGCCTTTTTCCACTCCAGATGGGCCCGTTCCCCTTTCACCCCGGGTGCCCTTTTGGTTACCAAGGGGGGCCCCAGTAAAATTTTGAGGGCCTGGATTTAAATTTTTAAAAACCCCCATACCCGGTTCGCATTTTGCCTATTTTAGGGTGATATTGTTTTTTCCCGTCTGACTTTGGGGGTCCCATTCAGCAAAGTAAAGGCAGTACTCAGCTAATAAGGGAGGCAAAGGGGTTTCAGTAAACCCTTTAAAAAGCCCTTTGGGCTGGAAAAAAGCCCGATAATTGGGGTTAAAATTTTTTGGGGTAGGGGGCCCCAAAAAAGACCCCAAATAAACAAAAATAGAGGCAATTGGAGGTGGCCCCAAACCCCCCGAAAAAAAGCAGGTGAGGGCCCCTTCCTGGGGATTGTCCCGGGTACTAACCCCAGGTTCGGCCCGAAAACCCTTTGCTTCCCGTTGTAACCCCCGTGACCGAACCCCAACAAAAGGGGAGGAAGGGAGTGATGGTGAAATGGTCTAGAGGAGAGGAAATCTTTTTAGGCCCCGAAAAAAGCCCTCTGTAGCCAAACCCCCTGTTGGGAGCCCCCCGGGCTTCAGTAAAGAGTTTGTTATCCAAACAGAAGCCTCAGAGGTGGGTTTGGGGGCAGGGCATGTCACAGGAGGTGAATGGGGAAAAAAATACCCCTTTTCATATTTTATTTGGAAGCTCAGTCATGTGAAAAAAAATATTACCTTTGTAGAAAGGGGGTGTCTGGCGGGTAAAATGGGGGTTTGGGGCTTTGCCCCCCGGGACTATCTGGGGTAGAAAATTTTAGGGTTGGAACAGATCCCTGCCCCCGTTACAGGGGGATGTACCCCCCAAACAAGGGGGAATAAAGCAAGGGTTTAAAAAGTTTGGGTTCTGGGACCCGAAGGATTTTTAAATTTGTGGTAGAACACAGGGCTGGGAAACCCCTTAAATGTGACGCCTTGTCAAGGCCCCCACTGTCCCGGTCAGTTCAAGTGCCCAGTCCCCCGGCCCCTTTGGGGAGAGGGGGGGGATGTGTCAGCAACTAGCAGGAAAGATAGTGGATGGAAAAGGGATGTCCCTTAAAGGGTTTTTGCGCAAAAAGTAGGGAAGTTCCCGGGATTTTTAGAGGGGGGGGGGCCGGTCCAGTGGGAAGCCCGGTTTTCCCAACAGCAGGGAAAGGCCCGCAAGGAAAAAACCCCTAGTGGGGCCACCCGGGAACCCGGGCCCCTTTGGGGGGGGGAAAAAGTCGCCGTATAGTAAGTAACCATTTGGTTACTTATGTTTGTGTTGTTTTGTATAGTGCTGTTTCGCTTTATTGGGTGCTTTTTCTGAAGGCTGTAGCCCCTGGGTGGGGAGGCCCCTTCCCCCCCTGGTCGGGCCTTTTTCGGTTTTCCCTTGGCCTTTTTTAAGGGTGTGGGGAAAGGAAGAGACAGGTGGAGAGGTCCGACGGTTCTGAGAAGGAAAAGGGGCCCCCGTACAGACCCAAATGAAATTTGACCCCAGGAGGGGCCCGCTTTCCAGAAAAACTTCACCCGCCCATGGTGGAGTATAACATGTATTTCCTTTTTGTAATGGAAATATCTTTTTATGTTTTTTTTGCTGAAAGTTTAACGGTGACGTAAGCCTATGACATAAGACTGCCTGTTTGTTTTGCTGTTTTGTTTTGCTTCACAAATAAAACCCTATATTTTTGGTTGCAACCATCCCGCTTGTGCCTGCCTCTGTGACCGCTAGTCCCCACAAGACCTACAAGATTTCCGAGAAAATAAAGCAAACAGCTTTACAGAGTCTCATAATAGCCAGAGAGGTGAAACAGATATCTTCTCTTCAGACACCAATATGGGCATTAGTGAACAACAAGGGACATTTAGAGGTTCTGAGAGAGGTCCTATATATAGGAGTTAATTAAGGAGAGGACAGACAGGACGAACCAGAGATCGTTATAACTTTGGTACCAATTCAGCTAACTCAAACTCAGGGAGTAGCGGGTTTTTAGAAAAAGAGAAACTCAGAAACCCATACCAACTAAAGGAAAGACCATAGCTCCTAAAAACAACTCAATGACCATTGTTAATTTATTTAAATAATAATAATAATCTTTATTTCTATAGCGCCAACATATTCCGCAGCACTTTACAAATTCAAGGGTAAACATACATGTCATTACTAACATTAAAAGTACTTACAAATGAGACACAAGGTGTGAGGGCCCTGCTCGTGAGAGCTTACAATCTATTAGGGTGTATGGGTGAAACATACGGTAAAGAGGTGCCAAGTTTACAATGGTCCGGCCATGTTTCATATATTGTGGGGTGGTGTTTACATGAAAAATGGATGAACCTGCCACCCAGACTGTACATCTATATACAGATAAGTTGCTGTGAGTGCCCTAGTGCAGGGAGTGAACAGATGTGGTGTGATAGCAGTTAGGGATCTTGGTGGGCCAGACCGAGAAGATGTATTTCAGGGCCCTCTTAAAACTGTGAGGGTTGTGAATGTGCCTGATCGCCCGCGGTAGCATATTCCAGAGAATTGGTGCCGCACGTGTGAAATCTTGTAAGCGGGCATGGGAGGTTCGGATGATTGAGGGATGTAGTCTGATATCATCAGCAGAGCGGAGAGCACGGGTAGGGCGGTAGACAGAGACTAGGGAGGAGATGTAGGGAGGAGCAGCGCTGCGGAGGAGCTTTATGGGTGAGAGTACTGAGTTTATACTGTATCCTGTATGGATGGGCAACAAGTGCAGTGACTGACACTGGGTAGAGGCATCAGTATAGCGGCTGGAGAGAAAGACAAGCCTGGCTGCTGCATTCTGGACAGATTGGAGAGGGGAGAGTTTGCAGAGAGGGAGACCGATAAGCAAGGAGTTGCAGTAGTCAAGGCGAGAAAGAATAAGAGCAGTAATGAGAGTTTGAGTCGTTTCCACAGTGAGAAATGGACGGATTTTGGAGATATTCTTGAGGTGCAGGTGACAGGAGCGGGCAAGGGATTGGATATATGGGAAGAAGGTCAGATCAGAATCCAATAAAACCCCTAGACAGCGGGCCTGCTGCCTAGGAGAAATGGTGGTACCACATACAGAAACAGAAATAGCAGGGGGGGGTTGGTTAGTAGATGGCGGAAAGACAAGAAGTTCAGTCTTAGTGAGGTTTAGTTTCAGATGGAGAGAGGACATGATGTCAGAGACAGCAGACAGACAGTCACTGGTGTTTTGTAGCAAGGCTGGAGTGATGTCACGGGAGGAGGTGTATAATTGGGTGTCATCCGCATAGAGATGGTACTGGAAGCCAAATCTACTGATGGTTTGTCCAATGGGGGCTGTGTACAATGAAAGAGGAGAGGACCTAGAACTGATCCCCGAGGAACCCCAACAGCAAGAGGAAGAGGAGAGGTGGTCGAACCAGAAAACGAGACACTGAGGAGCGGTCAGAGAGGTAGGACGAGAACCAAGCGAGAGCGGTGTCCTGGAGGCCAATGGTGCTGAGCATGCTGAGGAGAAGTTGGTGATCCACAGTGTCAAATGCTGCAGAGAGATCCAAGAGAAGCAACAATGAGTAGTTACCCTGAGATTTTGCTGTTAGGAGGTCATTTGAGACTTTAACTAAGGCAGTTTCCGTGGAGTGTAGGGTGCGGAAACCTGATTGCAGCGGGTCAAGAAGAGAGTTAGCAGAGAGATAGCGGATTAGGCGAGAGTAGGGACTATCTTTCACAGATATCAAGGAAAGAGTTGGGGCAGCTGTCCACGACAGGCTATCGGAAACCAACAGTCTTCTCTGTTGGAGAAGCTGTCACCCTCTTCCACTTAGGAGGGGTATTCCTAAAGGCCAGTTCCTCCGAATCAGAAGAAATTGCTCCGATGTAATTGAATACCATCAAAAAGCAAAGGAGTTAGAACAAAGATTCCATGAGAGAGGGTACCCGAACAAAAAATCAAAAAAGCATATAAATATGCATTGCAACAGGATCGTTCTCAACTTCTGACTCCTAAGGAAAAACAATCAAATAAACCTCAAATCAGATTAATCACTACTTATGATCGAGCTCATTCCATGATCAGAGATTCCCTAAATAAACATTATCTTGAGAAGGGACAGGAATAAATATAGTAGAGGGAGAAGCTTGGGTGACAGATTAACTCAGTCACCTGAAATCAGAGATACCCAAAGACTCAGGTTTAATAGACAAATTAAGGGATGCTTTAAATGTGGGCATTGTAACGCATGCTGCTGGATTAAAAAAAACAAAATTTGTCTACAGTCATGTTACCAGTGTGAAATATGAAATAAGAGACTTTATAAATTGTAATTCCAACAACTTCATTTATAAAGATACATGCTCATGTCCAACTGAGTATGTTGGAAAGATGTTGCAATTAGGCCATGGAAATAATGCATTTTGGAACATATAGGGGATGTTAGGAATCACAGAGACACTCCCCTAGCAAGACATTTCAATCAGGTTTATGATAGTAACATTTCGGACCTCAGATTTGAGGCCCTTGAAATAGTTTGGACATCACCACATGAGGGAAATATAGATAAAAAGGTACTGCAATTACAAGCCAGGTGGATCTTCAGATCAGGTACAGTCCACCCACATGGACTCAACGAACAATTGAGCTACAACTGTTATATATATAGATGGGATTTATTTTCCACTATCTCTGTGAACATCTTAGACTTTGCCTGTTATGTCACTTACCCTCTAGGCCGGGTATGGCATTAGATATAGCTGTTTCCCTCTCTTCTCTTTTATGTATCTCCGGGAGTCCTAGTGATGATGGATTATATAGGGTTTAAATGTATTGTACAGCTGTTACCCCATAAAAGGATGTGTATCGTCCTTATACAGGTAGTCCTCGACTTACGACGTTGATCAGTTCTTACACGGCGTCGTAAACCGAATTTCGACATAAGTCGGAACATACGTTCATACGTACTGTACCATAATAAACATCTAATAATTTAAACATATTTGCATAAAACATTATGCAAACACGTGCCTATCAAAACACCTTACATAGTACCCTCCATAATTATCAATAAACACAAGTAAAATTTGTGCAATACAGTACGAAACTGTATAATAATGAAATGAAGTGCTGTAACAGTAAAAAACAGTGTAATAAACAAAGATACTGTAACAATTCAAAGGAGAACAGGCTTTATTGGAAGGAAGCTGCAGAAGGTGCTGGAGATACTGGGGCAAGTGAGTCAAGAGGGGCCGGGAAGTCAAGAGGGGCAGCTGAGGTAGAGGATACAGGTACAGGTTTCTGTTGCAGCCTCTCTACTTCTTAAAGGTTAGTTTGCTGCAGGTTAGTTTGGAAGGAGACCATCTTCTTCTCCTCCAAGATCTCCTTGTAACAGCTAAGGGAAAATCCATGACTCCTCTGGCAACCCTAGTGTACCTTCCATGTTGGGTCCTCAGCCTCAAACCTTGAAAAACCCTTTCTCTATAGGGCGAAACCTGTGCCAAGCCTTGCCTTGTAAATCTCTTGGGTTCTGGGGTTGGTGTGTCTTCCTCTTCCTCTATCATCTGATTCTCCAGTTGAATAAGGTCCTCAGCAGATAACTCCTCTCCATGAGATGCCAGTAGCTCTGTGACATCATCCTCCTCCACCTCCAGATTCATTGTCTTGCTCATATCAACAACGTTCTTTATGACACTAGTCACTGACTTTGGCCCTTTTATGACATCATTCACAAACTGGGGACCCCAGTTTTTTTCCACACACCATTCATGTGGTCTGCTTAACCTCATCCAGGAATCAGCAATGTTATTCACAGCATCAAGAATGTTGTATGTTTTCCAAAAGTCTTTTAGAGTCAAGTCCTTATTCTTTTCGTTGCTGCTAAAGCATTACCAATGACCCTTCGCAGGTAGTAGGCCTTTAAAGTAGCAATGACTCCTTGGTCCATAGGCTGTATTAGGGCGGTGGTATTAGGTGGAAGGTAAACCACCTTGACATTAGGGTTAAAGTCATCAAGATGGGCAGGGTGTCCAGGGGCATTGTCCAGAATTAGCAACACCTTAAAGGGGATATCCTTGGAGGTACAATACCGCTCCACACCTGGCACAAATGGTTGGTGAACCAGTCATCAAACACGCAAGTGTCACCCATTTCCTTCCTATTAGACTTCCAGATGTCTGGTGTTGACCCTTTGAAATGCCCTTGGTGCCCTAGGATTTTCAGCCTGATACACCAAAAATGGGCTTCAGTTTGTAAATCGCCAGCAGCATTGCCCCCAAGAAGCAAAGTCAGTTCTCTCCTGGCCGACTTTATGACCTGGAGCTGACTTGTCCTCCTTGGCGATGTAAGTACGGTTAGGCAAACGTTTCCAAAACAAGCCTGTCTCATCCACATTAAACACTTGTTCAGCACAGTAACCCCCCCTCCTCAATTATCTCAGCCAATGCTTTAGGAAATTCAGTTGCTGCTTTCTCATCAGCACTAGCAGCCTCACCTTGCACTATAATGTTATGGGAAATTGGGGACGATCCTTAAAAACCCCATTTAACCAACCCCAATCGCCACAAATTCTTCACTTTCACTTGCTTCCCCTTTTCTCTTTTCAACACCTCAAGCAGTCGCCTATCCTTCTCCTGAATAACAAAAAGGCTCACAGGGATACGGCGTTTTATTTTGGCCTTCAGCCAAAGCACCAATAATCTTTTCCCTCTCATGAATAAGCCCACTACGCTGCTTTTGTTATTACTGTCGCTTTCATGAGAGCAGATCCTTTCACATGTTCAAGGATACGATCTTTATCCTTGATAATCGTAGCGACAGACGAACGACTAAGTGCCAATCACCTGCCAATTTCTGTTGGTGTTTTCCCCTTATCTGATCGCCTTATGATATCCACTTTCACCTCCATGGTGATGGCCTTCCTTTTCTTTGATGCACTGGTATCTGATGAGTCTGGCTTATGTTTGGGAGCCATAATGAAGGGTGTTATGGCGTGCAGGAGACTCGTTTTCCTCGTGTAACCAGGTACAGTTTACAGTACAGTACTGTACTGGGCTCTATTCTTCCGCCGCTGCACGTAGTTGCATGTAGTCCGACTTACGACAGAAAATCGTGTAAGTCGGAATGCGGCCGTCATACAAAGCGTCGTAAACACAAAACAACGTACGTTGAGACTGTCGTAACCCAAGGACTACCTGTACTTACGAGCTCTCCCTGATCGTCAGGGAGACTCCCTAAAAAGGGGGAGTCTTCCCGGGCTCCCTGAAGAGTTGGTAAATCTCCTGCTATGGTAGGTTTGCTATCAATCTGTTAAACCACTGGCACGGAGGGTTTTACTGCCAGGGGGCCAATGCCGGTATTTTATTTGTATCTGCCATATCAAGTACTAGTAACTTTTAGAATACACTCTTGGGCATGCCTCTTAGTGTAGGTCCTCACGGCTTATTTGAATACTGCTTGGACGCGGATTTTTCAGCACCCAAAACAGCATCAAAACATCGTCTGAAACACACATAATTTTTGATGAGGTTTCCACCCATACAAATTAATTTCCAGGGCAAAAAGCATGCCCAAAAAAGCGCTGCACACTGTATACACTAGTGCTTCTTATATTGATTATAAGAGTCCATAGTCTCAAGTTTAATATGTTTGGTTTGTTTTGGCCTAAGGATATATGGCAGCTATTAGACTTTATTGTTATGAAGACTTTTTTACTGGCTGTGGGTTGCTCTTTAAATAGTGGTGGTGCCAGGGTAAAGCATGATGAGATGCTGCCCTGACATCACTTGATGCATAGGGACCACATTGCAGCTAGGCTCTGAAGGAAAGCTGATTGATGTGTTGTCACCCAGCTTCAATGCTGGTTAGAAGATCCAATGTCCAGTAAAGCTGAATGATACCACATCCCCTTATCAGCTTTCCTCCAAAGCTGTTACACAGATGTGACAAGGGGGTGTGGCTCCCTCAAACCATCAACATGACAAACTGCAATTCAAAATCTCCCTGATGGCCACTTCCAAAAGTTGGCAAGTATGATCATCCTTATTGTCAACTTGGATGGTCTCTCCATAGAATTAGGATTGAATTGGAAGGAACAATATTAAGGCTTATAATGCCTGGCTTTACTAGGAATTTAATGAGAAGTCATTCTTTATATGTTTGCCATTTATTGTCCGCCCATGTGCATGGCCGCAAGTTACCTATCAACCTACTTTGCTTCATTTAACATGAATGCCGAAGCTATCTGACAGCTCATGGGCGGGATTAAGGCAGTTTCGGCCGAGGCTTGCCTGCACACTCCTCCAAATACATCAGGGTTGTGGAAGTGGTTTCCTGTTTGAGTGCCAGCTTCTTGTGAAGCGACTCGGCCCCTTGCTGACATCAGATGCCTATCTCTAACACAGACATGTGGACTGCGTGTTGACAGAACATGGGGATCCGGAGCTCTGCTCTGACACGGGGAGTAGCTAGACAAATTCCATCTGCTAGAGACATACTTCAGCTGGAAGGTCTGTAAGTACTATAGTGGTGTCCCCCTAGATTTGTTTGGTAAATGTTATGGCCACAGACACATTTTTACTGACCTTAATCTCTTACATGAGCATTGTGTGATTGTTGATTTGGATTTGACCATAATTAATTCTCACCATATTTCACATATTGGGGGACTAGGGTATTTTATGAAACAATTTGGCTATTATGGCGTTTGTTGGATGACTTCTTAACTTCTATTGCACAGCTGCATGTACTTGCTACAGCTTCTTCGAGTATAATGTCTGCTTTAAGGGGTTGTCTTACTACAAGGATTGCTTTTTATGTTAAAGATCTTGCAAAAACAAGTCACTTTGCAATATATGTCCATTAACAGTGTCCTACCTATCCTGAGATATCTCCTCTTGTATGGGCTGCATCAGCTCCCCAGGTCGCTATAGCTCCAGACCTGTTTGATCTATCCTGATAAGCTGTCAGCAGTGGTTGCTATAGCTACAGACCTGGCTTTTACAGCAGCCTAGTAGAAGCTAGCAAACACGCCCCTGAATTCAAAATGAAACCAAGAAAACAGGACTGAGGTAAGATGAATCAATGTAGTGAGACAACCCCTTTAAGTTTATCTAAACTATAACAAGTAGTGAATTGGTTCTGAGTAACTTATACCTATAAGAAATCCTTCACACCAAAAAGTGCAGAAACCAGCACCAGCGCCAAAGAGTACAGATCTTCATTTATTTACATATCCTGCTGTGAGCAAGGGCATACTGTATATTGCCAGAAACTCGTGAGCGTATTCTGTAACCTACACATTACCCAATGTTTTTACTTGTGGATATGTAAATAAATGAAGATCTGTACTCTATGGTGCTGGTTTCTACACTTTTTGATGTGAAGGATTTTTGATACGTTTGAAATGGTGGACCGACAGCTTGCCAGGCAGAGCAGCACAAGAGACCTTTCCTCCACGACAAACATACTTTGAATTTCAACAGATATGGGTGAGCACCTTTTTCTCTTTATCTAAGTGACATTTTGCTACCTTATGCCTACCCTGCTAGCTTTTGTTGCTGAGTATAGTCAAGCACATTCGGGATATTCTCATCTCATTAAAGGGGTTGTATCATTACATTAAATGGTCTTCAGAATAAGGGGACAGTGAAAACAAGCAACTTTGTAATTGGATGTCATTTGCAAAGCTTTCTTGTTTTCACAGTCTCCCTTATCTTCGTTTTGTGTAAACACTGTTCCCCAGTGCCTGTCGGATTTCACCTCCTTTCATTTCATTGGCTGACGGCTCTACTAATTTACATACTGTCTGGCCCCCAGTCGTATTCACGGGAGCGTGCATTCCTGTCTCTCTCATTCAGAATAAGGGGACGGCACCATTTCACTCTGCACAGCCAGCAGCTGCACAGTAACCCTGCAGCTGCTTCTACAATCAGAAAACAGCAGAACTGTGCTTAGTGCCTAATGCTCCTGCATGTAAACATAGAAGGGAGACAGATCTGTGCTGCTCTGGATGAGTTCATAGAAGACTGGATTCAACTGTAAGAAACCTCCAGCTGTGAGAGGAGAAGAGATCAGTGCTCTGAGTTCATAGAAGACTGTCTAGACTGAATGCAGGGCTGTGGTATGTAAACAAATAAGACTGCATAGGTAGAGGAACGAAACAGTGACATGTGGACTCAGACATAGAGGGGGGGATGTGCTATCCCCTCCCACTGATCTCAAACAAACACACTGACTCAGGAGGGAGCATGAACAGTGAAGGGGGGGGTGATGTCATCCCCTTCAGTTAAGAAACACCAAGCTGGGAGGGGAATTAACGCCCCTGGATTTTAGGAACTGAGAAACTGAAAGTACAAGCAAACACACAAACTGATGAAGCAATAAATCCCCTTTAACAGTTCCTTCCGCACATCACTTGTTGATTCCTCGAGTGCACCCTACATAGCATATTGCACTAGAACTAGCTGAATTTCCTGGTTTTTGTGTCTCACCAACCAAAGAGCACTAAGCTTTGGGAGGGATCTAATGAAATGAATCCTTAGTTGGGATGCTCAGTACAGCACATTACTGAAAGGAGTATTTGCAATTCATTGCTTAGCTTGAAACATGTAGCTAAAGGTAAATAACGACTACCACGAATAAATTGTTGTTCAGATTTTACTTTATTTGCCGTTCTTATCTCATGCTGGTTTACAGATAATTTTCTAAGTTACCGACCAGTGGCCAAGCTGTTGACATTACTCCCTGCTCTGTATTACCAGCAAGACAGGAGCTTTCTAAGAGAAACTTTAACCCTTTAGAGTTACTGGGAGAGTTCAGTAGTCTTGTGCTGTGCTGTCAGGTTTGCAGTGACAGTATCATCTTTGTACATGAATTCAAAGATCACAACATGTGAGTTTATCTTCTCAAAAAGGGAACTTCCTAAAATCAAACAAAGCTCTATAGCTCAGGGTTAAATAGCCAGACTTTTCCCCTTTTAACAATGTCATTGTTTTCACAACACCATCAGCAATGTCCCTTTAACCCCTTAACCCACCTGGATGTATGGGTGCGTCCTGGTGGCGTTAAGGAACTCATTGCAGCCCTCCCGGGCTATTTAACCCTTAAGACACAGTGGTAAAGATGTCCGTGGCACAGGGTCGTTCCTAGGCAAAAACTGCACTCGGGCAGGTAAAGGGAATTTTGCCCCCCCCCCCCCCGTAATATAAAGCGCCACGATGCGAAACAGTGCATCGCCGTCAGCCAAATTTACAAAAAGCTTTAACAAAAATGGCTCGTTTTAAAACTCCCTAAGTAGTCATACATTTTACCAAAAAAACATCGCTACGCAAAACCAAAAACCCAAGGCTAATAGAAACCAATACCCTCCAAAAAACCACATATCCCCAAACCACTTAGTGCCCAAAATTACCCAACATCATGACCCATTTCACCACCACAAGGCCCGAATAATACACGTTTCCTTTACTAAATCCCAAACCCTTAAATTCTACATCCAATAAAAACCGGGAATAAAAAGACCATACATGGGGAAACCAGCTGTACACCCCAGGCACTTAAAAGTTACACCCGGGCCTTCCCAGGAGATTTGTTTTTTCCCTCTTCTTCTTTTTCCCTTCCCTTGTCCCAGGCCCCCAAATAAAATTTTTCCCCCCGCCCAAAACTCTTCACGTAAAAATTTTACAAAACAAACATCTTAGACTCCTCCTTTTTAAGCACTTCCTTACCATTAAAAACTATACAAACCCCCCCCACTATAGCCCCCCCCATAAAGAAGCCATGTTAAATATGTATCCTGACCCAGACATTACCCCCCCGGAAGCCGGGAAGAAAGCCCCTGTGCCCAATTTGCCGCTGTAGCCTTTTTAATTTATGCCCCTTTTTCCCATGTAGTACCTCCCCTGTGGGGACATGAAAATTGCCCCTATAGCCCCGATAGAAAAACCCCCCCTTTTAGCCTGTAGAAGTCTTTATAGCCATTTTAAAAGGCCCCTTTGTTGCTCCTATATAAGTAGTGTTGCCAAGGGGGGCCCCCGCAGCCCGTAATTTCACCCTTTGCAGGGCCGTTGCACCCCTCTCATTTTCCCCCCCCCTCCCCCAAAAACGAGGGGGCCCGCGTTTTCCCCCCCGGGGTGTGGGGAGATGAGCCCCATCGTCCCCCTGGGGCCCCCGGTATTTTTACCCCCCCCGGTCTCCCGCTCCCAGCCCTATCCCCTGCCCCTGCTCCCCCGGCGCGTGTGCCCCGGGGTCTAGGGCCCCCGCGGGGCCGGCTCGGGAAAAATTTAAAAAGGGGCCCACCCGCGCCGGTAATTGGTTTATTCCGGGCGCTCCCCCTCTATATTACCTGGGCGTTTCCGCCCATTTCCCCTGCCGGATTTTTAAGGCCTTTGCCTATAGAAAAAGCATTCCCGTGGTTTTGGGTTTGATTTTCCGTTTTCCGTACCTTTTGCCTCCGTTTTGCCCAAAAGAACTTCGGCCCCCCTGCCCAGATTTCCTGCCTTCCAACCACAAAACCTTTGCCCCCTGTCCTGACCTTCTGCCTTCCCCGACTACAAACCCTCCCCTTACGATTCTGTACCCGCTAAACCCTCGGTGCCACCGCAAGCAAGTCGTGTAAAAGGGGTAGAAACCTGGTAAAAACCCCCCGCCGCAGAAAGCCCCAACCCCCGCTTTGCGGTGGGCTCTTTTGAAAATCGGGACCAATTAGATTTCCGCCCCCTGGCGTGGTTTACCCCCAATCGCTTGCGGGGGCCCAACGGGGATCCTTTTCTATGCCCGGGAAACCGTTACAGTAAGATCCGGCCGGGGATCCCCCCAAAAGGTCCTTTTTTTGCCCAGTGGGGGGGGGAATTGCCCCGGGGGTTCCCAAACCCGTCTAAAGAAACCCTTCCCCAAACCCGGGCACAAACACTGGATAAATTTTGACCCCAACCAACCCAGCAGCCCCATAAACCCGCCCAGCGCACCCCCTCCACCTCCCCCGGGGGGGCCCGCTCCCCCCTCCGGCGCCCGCCACTGGCCCCTTTGGGCCCCAAAAGCTCCTTTTTGACGGCACCCCAAGTCTGAAAGGGGGTTTCCCCCCCGTGCCCCAATGCACATGGGAATTAAATGGGGGACCAATTCCTGTCTAAAAACGTTCCCCAAAAGGTGGCTTTTTGGTGGTCCCCTGTTGCCCCGGGAAGGCCCCCTGGGCCTTGGGCTAAAACCCTCTCTGGGACGGAAGACCCGGGTGACTCCCAACCCTTTTGCAGGCCCCCCCTTCAGATTTCCGCAGTGTTTTCCCCGGGGGCCCCTCTGCACGGCATTTTTCGGGCGGAGCCCCGGCCCCCTTAAACCGCCCCCGGGGCAAAATTTCCCCCGGTCGGAGATTATCCCGGTCCCAGTTTCGCACCCTGGCATCAGAGCTTTTCCGGGGAATAAACCCCGGGCCCCTGGGCGCCCATTTTTAAAGAAAGGGCCCTTTTTTCCACAGGGTTAAGGACCCCCCTTGCAGAGATCGGGCCTGTCCCCCAAAAAGCGATTTAACCCCACCTGGCCCCCCCGGCTTTCCCCCGGGCAAAAAGGCTTCGCCAAGATGAGACATGGCCCCCGACTCCGCCGCTGCCACCCCTGGCCCCGGTTTTTCCAGGGGCCCTCCCCCTTCAGTTCCTTTCCCTCTGTGGAAGAGCCAAAGCAGGTGGTTTCAGGCACCAAAATTTATAAACAAATAGTAAACTCGTCGGCTTTGCAGAAAACCCCTGTGCCTGTTACCCCCTCAGTCCGGATCATTTTCTAGGGCTGCCCCCCGTTTTTCGCCCCCCCAAATGTCCGGGAAACACCCGCACCTGGGCCCATGTTGGGGGGCATTCCCTAGGTGAGAATTCATCCTCCCCTGCCCCCTGACAAATTCCCCGGGTGGAGATCGGGACTGACTCGGGGACTTTTTTTCCCCCAGGCCCCTGCTTTCCTGGACTCCGGTTCGGCCCCGGGAATTTTTTTTCCCAGCCCCCCTTTTGTGCCCCCGGTATAAAGCTCCCAGTGGTTAAATGGAAAACCCTTTGGGTTTTGATTTTCCTTTCGGTCATTTGGCCGGAGTCCTTAAAGGGACGCCATTGGGGTACGGGCCCAAGTGGTGACCCCCCCGTGGGCGCTTCCCCAAAAGGAGATCCCCCTCACGTGCTGTCTCGTTTTTCCCTTTGCGATTCTGTTGGGGTTTCCCCGTGGTGAAAGTGCCGGGGCCCTTTAATGCTAAAATTGGGAAGACGGGCGAGGTTTTTTGCGTGGGCCCCTGACTCCCCAAAAACCCCATTGCCTGGTGGCCCCACGCCTGGTGCGGTCCTCTTTTTCCCAAAAAAACCCCCCCCCCCCCCCCCCTTTCCTTGCCCCGGGCCCTGCCCACGGAATACCGGGATTATGCAGATTTCTTCTCTGAGAAAGCGGCCAGCCCTTTTCCGCCTATCCCCCCTACGACCCCCCGTTTGCCCCTTTTATTTTTTTGAGGGGAACCCCAAATCCCCCCAGGGGAGGGGTCAAACCCACTTTTGGGTCCCGGGGGCCCCAGGCCATGCCCAAACCTAAAATGGGGAAAAACCCCTTCAAAAAGGGAAACAAAAGGGCAAACCCCTCCTCCCCGGTGGGGGCGGGGTTTTTTTTCTTTGTGCAGAAGAAAAGAGGGGCCCCCTGCGGCCTTTGTACCCCAAACTATCGGGGACATAAAAAAAATAAATATGAAAAAACCACTATCCCTTCCCATTTGTTTCCAGAAACTTTTTTTAAACGCTTTCGTGGAGAAAAGTTTTTTTCCCAAATTTTTTGCCCTCGAGGGGCCTCAAAACCTTTAAACCCCCCCCTTCCCAGGGGGGGTTTAGGGGGAAAAAACCCTTTTTAAATTTCCCGGGGATGGCCCACTTTGAGTTACCTCATGCCCTTCGGTCTGGGGCAAACCCCCCCCAGCAGTTTTCCCAAAGAATGTCTACCTAGCCCGACATTTTGGTTTTTTCTGTGTTTTTTGGAAACTCATCGTTTCCCATGTCCCCCGGGTTTTTAAAGCACCCAAGGGGCCAACCACCTTTTTATGCCAAATTAAGGGAAATTTGCCCTCTTCCCCAGCCAGCCCCTTTCCCTTTCGGTTAGGGTTCATCTCAAGACCTGGGGGTTTGCAGATGGACCCCTGCCAAGTTTTTGGGCCCGTTTTGCAGTGCCAAGGCCAGGGGGTCTGCACCAAAAAACCCAACTTCCGGGGCTTCTTTAATTTACTATCAAACATTTTTTTATTCTGCACTATTCTACTTTGGGATGGCGCCTATCATTGCCCCTTACTAAAAAGAACCCAACCCTAGGCAGTGGCCAACCAGGGGCCAAAAAGGGCTTTTTGTTCACCCTTAAATTTAAAGAAATTGGCCCTCCCGCGCCCGCCCTTTGCCCCCAAAGGACCTGATACCGAGAAGCCTTTTTTCCTGGGGGGTGGATCCCTCCTGGGTCGCGGAAGCGAAATTTCCCTTATGCAAAGGGCCCAAAGGGGCAAGTGGTCCCCCTTTGTGCCTTCTTCCCCAAAACCTTCCCAGGGGAGAAAAATTCCCACCATCGGGGATCGGGATTTTGCTGGCTATCAAGCTGGCCTTAGGGAAAATGGCGTTCCCTTTCCTGGAGGGGCACGTATCCCACCCACCATTTTACCCCAAACCCATAAAAAACTTCAATACCCCAAATGGGCCCCCAACCCCTAAAACCCAAATTTAAAAGAAAGGTGGTCCCTCTTCTTCCCCTGGACCCCTTCGACTTTCCAGTAACATTTTTGACCGGCACAGAGGAACCGGGGCCATCCCCTTTCCCCCATGTCCCCCCGATGTGTTGGGGGGAGGGGGGCCCGTCCCCCAGCTTTTAAAATTTCCCCCCAAAACGCCTAAATCTCTGGGCCCTCCGGGGGGATCTTTAAAAGGGTGCCTTCGGGGAAAAGCTTATATCCGTCGCCCCCGCAGGAAAAAATTTTGAAAGGGGGACATTTTTCCCTTCTAGGGGCCCCGGTCACCCAGGAGCATCAAATTTTTTCTTCCAAAATTCCCCCCGTTTTTATTTGGTGGCTGGAGTTTTGCGGGGCGCCCAAGGGGAATTTGTGAATCCTGTTTACTTTCCCTAACAAGACCCCTTGCCTCAAACCCGGGGTTTTGGCCCACCCCCCCTGCGCTTTTCCCCGGGGGCCCCCTTGGTCCCCTGCGGCGTGGATTTCAAAACCGGATTTCCCTTTCCCTCCTCGGGCAACCCCCGGTATTGGGGGGTTTTTGCGGACCCTTTTTTTTCAAGATGGCGCACTTTATCCTTCTCCCAAGGTTTTACCTTTCTGCCCCCCATTTGGGGCCGGGCCCCATTTTTTTTTCTCCACTTTTTTGGTCTAAAACGGATTTCCCCCAGCATATTGTCTCGGATGGGGATCCAAAATCGTGCCGGGTTCTGGCGGGCCCTCTGCTTCTATTGCAGGTGAAACCGGGGAATTTTCCCCTGGGCCCTCCCCCCCCCAACCAGACAAAGGGGACAATAAGAAGGAAAATAAATTTCAAAAATTTGGGGGGGCAAATTTGCCCCCCTTTGGTTTCGGCCCGACGGGAAAAGGCTAGTTTATTCCTTGGGCAATTTTTTTCATATAACCCCCTGGATTCGGAAACCACGGGGAAACCCCCTCCAATTTTTTTTGGAAATGGCCAAGCACCCCCCACCCCCGTTAACCTTTTTTTTTCCGTCTGAGGTTGCCCGGGGGTTGGAAATTTTTGGGGCCCGAGATATGCTGCCCTTTTGGAATCAAAAGAAAACCAGTTCTGCAGCATGCGCCGCATAAGGGTCCAAGGGAAAAAAAATAGAAGCCCCCTTCCCACAGTTTTTCCCCGGCGAAAAGGGTTTGGGGGTTTTCGGCCAATATATCTGGCTAAAGATCCCCTTTAAAAACTGGGTGGGCCCGGTTTCGTAGGACCTTTTAAGTACTCATCGAACTAAACCCCCTGGCTCCTAAAACCCTCCGGCTCCCCCCCCACCGTCGTATTCCCAACCCCCTTCCATGTTCCTTGTTGAAACCTGTGGTTTTAAACCCGCTTTTCCCCCAGAGGATTTGGGTTCCCCCCCCGTCTTCCGAAGGGGGGGTCCACCAACATCTTTCGCTGAAAAAGAAATCCTGGATATGAAGACCATCAGGGGAAAGCGGCTTTTCCTTAAACCGACGGGAAGGAGTTTTGGGGCCAGAAAAAAGACATGGGAGCCAGGGGGAAAAACATCCTGGCCCGGGAAAGTTGGTCCCAGAAATTCCCCGGCCGGGAAGAATGGGGGGGGGTTTAAGGGGGGGGGGCTCGGGTTAGAACGGCTCCAGCCCCCCAAATTTTGGGGGCTGTGGGGTGCCGTCTTTAGCCCTCCCCGTGCCCCGCTTCCAAAAAAACGATTTCCCCCGCCCCCGCCCGGGGGGGGTGACGGGGGCGCACTCGTCCCCCCTGCGCCCCGGTACTCACCCACCCGGCCCCCATAATCAGCGGGGGAAATTTTCCCAAATTTGGCCGGGCGTTTGCCCTAACATTACCTGGGCCCCAAACCCCCCCGGGACTGATTTTTTAGTCCTTTCCCTACAAGAAAGCGTTCCTTGCCCGTCTTGTTCTGATTTTTTCCCCGTGAAACGGGTTAACCTTTTGGGCCCCCTTTCCCCTGACCACGAACCTCTGCCCCCTCCCCGCCCTTTCCCCTGCCTTTTCCCCCGGCCCCAACCTTTTCCCGCCTTTCCTGCCCTTCTGCCTGCCCCCCGATTGAGCCTCCCTTTTCGATCTGTACCCCTAAAAAACCCTCGGTTTGCCACCCCCAAGAAAAGTGCGTCAGGGGTAGCGACCGGGGTGGGACTCCTTTTAAAAAAACCGGGCCCCTACTTAGATTTCCCCCTCCCTGGTGGGGGCAAACACCATCGTTTTGCGGGGGCCCCAGGGGAAAATCCACTTTACATAAAGGGGACATTACAGGTAGAAGCCCCTATAGTCGGGTAAAAGCCCCTATAAAACATATACCCCCCAAAGAAAGGGTTTTTACCCCTTTTTAAAAAGGTAAACCCCCTGTAGTAGCCCCTATACCCGGGTTTTAATACCCGCTATAGAAAGGGTAGAAACCCCTATACCCGGGGTAATAGCCCCTATAGTAACATAGTAGCCCAAAAGTAAGGTTTTAGCCCCTATGTAAGGTAAAAGGGCCCCCTGAAATGGGCCCCCCTATAGCCAGGTAATAGCCGCTATAGAAACCTATACCCAAAAGGAAATACCCTCCAAATAAAAAGATAGTAGCCCCTATAGCCAGGTTACCCCGCCTATAGTCAGGTAGTGGGCCCCTGAGCTAAAAAATAATTTAAAAAAAAAAATATCCCCCCTCAACCACGGTCCCAGCTTTCCTGGAGCTGATTTACCATTTTAAGCAAACGTGATTCATCAAAAAATTTACGCTGTCACACAGCTCCCAGGGTTCTCCTGGGCTGACAGCGCTGCCGGTTGAGGAGATCCAGGGTCGCAGTGGGCGTGGTAAAAGCTGTGCACCTTCTGCGGCGCTGAAACATACAGAGGAGAAGGCAGGGTGGTAACAATCCGTGACTCCGCCCTGTACCGAGCTGCCCCAAGCTATGTGCACGCTGAGTGCCTTTTGCGCATTTCTTTTAAACCATTTAGGCAGGCGAGGCGGGCGGTCGCGGCGCCCCCCTCAGTTGAGCAGAGCCTCGGCCCCGCCCCCGGGCAATCGCCCACCCCATCCGCTTCTTGGAACGGCCCTGCTGTGGCATCTAAATCAATGAGAAAAGGTGCTCTGCACCGTTCCTCACTTTGATCAGGGCACCTGCGGTGAGATTGCGGGCTCTCAATCGGTGAACATGGCAGCTGGAAGCCTTGTGAATGCTTCCATCGCCGACATGCTTTCCGTTTTACTACTTCTTGCCCCGGGCAGGAAGTAGTAAAACCACCATCTTTGTACAGTCTAAAGCATTGCCTATACAATGCATTAGGCTGTATAAATAATCGTGCCCCCTAGTGGTGTAGTACCCAAGGGGGAATCAAGTTAAAGTAAACAAAAATAAATAAATGTTTTAAAGTGTAAAAAAATAATAAAATATAAAAAAATCAACTCACCCCCTTTTGCCATTTTACAAATAAAAAAATAAAATAATAAAAACGTTACACATATTTGTTATCACAACATCCGAAAAAAATCAGATCTATTAAAATATAACATGATTTATCCCATAAGCTGAACACTGTAGAAGAAAAAAATTCCACGTGCCAATATTGCGTTTTCTTTGGTCATTTCATCTCCCCTAAAAATTGGAATAAATTTCATCAAAAAAGTCATATGTATTCCAAACTGGTACCAATAAAAAGTACACTTTGGTCCACAAAAAATGCAGCCTCACTGACGTCCGTAGGTGTTAGTAAAAAAAAGTTATTGATCATAGAAAATGGCACTGCAGCACAAATTTAAAAAATAGAAAATGTTTGGAATCTTTTTATGGTACCAAAAAAATAACGAAAACTGTAGGTTTGGTATTTCTGGATTCATATCAACCTGTAGAAAACAGATAATACATAATTTTTACTGAAGATTAAACGCTGTAAAAACAAAACACCCGCAAACATGGTGCAAGCACTTTTTTGTTCACTTTTTGCCCCACTTAGAATTTTTTTATGGTTTCCCAGTATATTCTATGGTAGGATAAATGACACTACTAGAAAGTACATCTTGTCCCGCTAAATAAAAGCCCCCATATGTCTATGTATATGAAAAAATAAAAAAGTGATGGCTTTTGGAAGGCAAGGAGGACAAAAATGAAGAGTCATCTTTTTTTCTTTGGAGGGGTTAAAAGGTTAACAGGCACATCTAGGAACAGAAGCTATCAGTCTGGACACAAAAGAAGGGACTACTGCACTATCTGTGGGGATACATTTTTATTGTATCCCGAAGATACCACAAATGGGCTGCCAAAACGATATGTGCATGGGGCCTAAGTGTCCGATAGATGAACATTTCTGAAGTTGTTTTCTAGCCTTTTCATCTCTGTCCAGTCCCGATCTTCATGATGAAGTCTTGTGGCCACAACTTGGCTTTGCAGAGTTATCTTTAGCTCCTCACTTTTGCAGTAATTGGATCAATCCATAGAACTTAAAGTAAATGCCATAAACCTCCAAAAATTGCAGATTTTTCTATTTTTTCCCTTTTCCCAAAAAATCTAAGTTTTTCCATCCATTATATGCAGCCCAAAAGGCTGCCATTAAAAGCTACAACCTGTCCTGCAAAAAACAAGCCCTCACGCAGATGTTAGGTGTGTCTAAATATGTTCACTCAAAAAACATTTATTTTTTTATTTAAAATAAGTATTTTCAATTAGCTGAAGTAATAAAACATTAAAAATTCTATAAAGATTTGGTATCACTGTAAATGAATTGAATCATAGTCATTGCAAAATTTTTACTTCATGAACATTGTAAAATAAAAAAGGAAAAAATTTAAAAAAAATTCTATTTATTCCACTCCCTGTTCACCTCCCCCCAGAAAAGTAGTAAAAGTTTTTTATACAGTATATCATACTAGCCGTTTCCAGGAGGTTTTAAACCCCAGCGACCCCGGTAAGAACAACCCGATCCAGCAGGGAACACCCATTTTGGTGCCGCAGTGTAGGATTTGCCTAAATGCCCCCTATTTGCATTCTGGTTTGCAGGATTCTCCCAGATAAAAAATGGTAGGGTTGGCAAGTGTGCATTATATGCAGCTTAGGAGGCTGCCATTAGAAACTATAACTGGTCCTGCAAAAAACAAGCCCTCACACAATAGGTGGACAAAACAATTAGAAAGTTGTCTCTCTTGTCATAAAAAAAATTTCTTAAAAATCTGCTGTATCCGGGTCAAACTAGCTGTGTCCATAAAGGTTAGGCTATGTTCACACGGCTTATTTCGTGGCGTAATTACGGGCGTATTTACGTCCGCAAAAACGTCCCGAAATACGTTTCAAATACGTGTCGCAAAGTGTGGCACGTATTTCACGTCGTAAATGCATTCCACATTCTTTACTATGGATTTACTTGCAAAAATACGCCTCAATAAGTGACAGGGGACTTTAAATTTTTTGATCGTATTTACGGACGTATTTTTCGCCCGTAAATACGTTGCGAAAATACGCCTCGTGTGAATGACGGAGGTATTTTTTCATTGGAATCAATGCTAATCTAATTGTTCATTATTTGAAACGTATTTCAGGACGTATTTATGGACGTAAATACGTCCGTAAATACGCCCCGAAATAAGCCGTGTGAACATAGCCTTAATGTGCATGACTTTTTTAATCCCAGAAGTTCAGTGTATTTTTTATTCCTTTTTTCTGGAACCTTTGCCCTTAAACATAACATTAGATGTGGTCTTGTAGACGCCATTTACATTTACTCTGCCGCCATATATTCGAATAAGGGTAATATGACCTAAGCTTGCATGACACATAACTCTGCGCTGGAACTATTTTCCAGGTGTAACACTACTCGGAAGGTTACTCACAAGAGGCGGAGCAACTACTCCTCACTGATATCAAGACCAGAACTCGTATAGCCACGCCCAAACACCACCCACATATGCAAATAATGATGCATCTGCCAATAGAATCTTTCTGTTACTGCTCGCCCCGCCCCGGAAGTAGTTCTGGCGGCGTACTGGGCGGGGGGTGGGATTGGGTGCACGCCGGTTGTGTGTACGGTACCGTTGTTGCGGTGCCATGGCGGCCCGTGAAGGGCCCAGAGTACGGGCCTTGTACTCCTGCGAGCACTGGGAGATTGTTAAACCATCAGTAAGTGAGCTGTCCCGGGAGGTCCGTACAAACATACTGTGTACGGTAAATGGATGCGGCAAAGTGCTCCCCAACCCCCCCGCACTGAACATGCACTTGGTGAAGTCCCATGGAGTGCAGGTGAGAGTAATTTGGAAAATACCAAAAAGCGGCACCATAAGGGGGTGCTGTAATAACACATTTAAATGACAATGTGGTGGTAATAGGGAAGGTGTGTTCCTCAGATGCCTGAGGTTGTTATTCACTGGTTATCGCCTTATAGTGGAGGCAGCTTTCCACTGACAAATGTGTAAAGTGGTACCCAAACCGGTTCCCCATTGGGTCATGACCATCTAGCCTTCTGATGCCTGTCTGGATGCTACAGTGGAGATGTTAAACACATCTTTGCCTTTCATTTCTCCATAGATGTCTGTTCAGTAATACTTTGCATTCCTGATGGGAAAGAAAACTAACATATCTTCGTTTAAAACTCATTGTTGTTCCTCTGTTATTCCTCCTGGAAATGCGTTAACAGCTGGGCGGTGGCTCTGGATAGTGTCAGACTGTATGTTGACCCACCCTGTTGACAAGGAAAACATGCATAGTCACTGCCCTACAAAGGGGAGCCTGGAGGGCCCGGCTGTAACGGCACCCATTAGTTTCATTCTGGGGTAGCTGGATGCAAGGTCTTTTCTTAACCCCTTAAAGGGGGTGTCCACTATATTTTAAAGGGGTTGTCTCACTACAAGGATTGCTTTTTATGTTAAATGGAATCCGTCGCCAATTTTTTTTTTTTTTTTACTTATTAAATCAAGCCCCTGATCCATATGCTTTTCCTCTATGTCGTTTTTATTTCCTGATTGTAGATTTCTCTATTCGGCCGTCTATATATGATTGTGGGGAAGACATTCTTGCTTGCACTGCTTTAACAGCAGTCAGAGAGATTCTTTACAGCAGCTTCATGCCCATAGGAGCCTTAAGACAGTTTCTGTCTATAGGACATAGACGTCAATAGGAAAGTTTTCACTGTGAAGGGAGGGGCGAGTGGGAGCTGTGACATCTCCTCTTGTGACTGGTGGATTCTGTGTTATCTGTACACAATGGTGTCTCCTTTCAGTTGACCCTGCTTTTACTGATAATGAGCACACTGCTGAAAAGCTCTCTAAACAGAGCAGGAAATGTCAGCCGATTATTAGGCTTAGTGGCCAAAGTGAAAACTGCAGGACTTAAAGGGGTTTTGCCACAATCTCATTTCATACCTCCTGCATTCAGCTCTGTGTGCTCAGAACGGGGGCGTGTGTGATTTGTTTGAATTGCATTATCATGTGATCCAGCAGGATGACATCACCCTGCCTTTCCTCTCTTTAGTCAAAGAAAGGTCTGTTTGTGTAGAACTGTAAGTAGCTACATTGTAGCTCAGAGGTAAAAATTTTGCCTCCAGGCACAAGGGTCCTCGGTTCAAATCCCTGCAGGAACCAAACCTGTGGATTCTATTTCTCTTTATCAATGCACACACCTCATTGAGGTTTATTTATTTGCACTGTTTGACTAATTAATAAGGAGTACAGAGGACAGGAGTACAATGACAGCACCCGGGGTTTGAACACTCGGTAGCTGCCTGAGAGGAGAGGTGATGTCTGAGCATGTGCGACCAGGACTAGGACTCTCAGTCCTGGTCGTATCCCCTGGAGATGAGCTGTAAACAATGGATCACTAAAGGAGCAGCTAAGACAAAAACGGTGCAGAATTTTTAATAATGATGAATGGTGAAAATGTTATTTAATTTGCAAATTTCCCACCAGGGCTGTGGAGTCGGCAAGTCAAAGCCCAGACTCCGACTCCTCAATTTCCCAAACCTCCGACTCCTGACTCCCTCATACACGGCGCATGTTTAAGTGATAACTTTACTGTAGTAAAATGGTAACATCAGGCTGTTTATTACCTTATGATACAATAATCAAGCTATTTAGGTAGAACAGACACTGACAAGTGAAAGGGTAACAATGTTTTGATCTTTTGAACACTTGTGGGTAGAGATGAAGAAAAAGCTGTATTTGTATCCAAGTCCAGTCTGCTCCAACATTGGGAATGTGTAGAAGAGACCTGGGATCAGATTTTGGTCAAGATGTGCTTGAATCTGATTCGGAGCCCAGAAGGCTTCAGGCAGTGCTGAAAACCAAAGGTGCATTTCCCAAATACTAACAAAATAATAAAAATTAACATTTTGATTGTTAGTAGCAAAACAGTAACAATGCAGTTACAGGAAAGAATCTGCAGAACTGAGCAGATGCTAAATACTTGCAAGTTAAATTTTTGTATAAGATTGGTAAGATGACTATATATAAAATTACAGTAGCCTCATGTATAAAGCTGTAGTGAATGGTGAGATATGGAGCCTGAAAGTCACTAGTTCAAAACATTGTTACCATTTTGCTTGTCAGTGTAAAATATATTTATTGGATATGACTTTAGAACACAAAAAAATTGTAAATATGCAAAACACTGCAGAAACATTTGTGAAGTCTCTGAATTTTTTCTGAGAAATAGTATTGCTTCCATCAGATCCTGAATACATGACCTCACATCTGATCTCATTATTTCCAGGCTAGAGAACAGCCTCTCTACACTAACTTGGGTTGGGGGCAAATCAGTGACCACAGGAGCAACATCTCTAACAATGTCAGGGTACAATGGAATTGCCTCAGCCACAGTCAGTATTGATGAATGGTTGAACTCTTCTACTTCTTTGAAAGCAGGTGAAAAATTTTGCTGAAATTTGTTTGTCATGGGATCGGAATCATTTCCCCTGGGGCAGCGCTTTGCCTGCTTCATGTCATCAGTTACACTCCTCAATGGGATGAGCCCTGAAGATATGGGAGCAGTAGCACTGGCCGGACCCAATGCCTCTTGCTCTTTGCATCGAACTAACTGGAAACCAACTTATTATATATTTTGGGAGTCGGAGTCGGTCCCTTTTATGACGACTCCGAATCTTGCAAAATAGGCTCCGACCCACAGCCCTGCTTCCCACGTCAATTTTACTTCATGGCAAAACCCCTTTAAGAGTTATTAAAAAAAATACTGAAAGTGATATGGAAAATTAAAAAAACATAACCAAAAATTCCTAAAAAAATTTGTTTAACAAACATATGAGTTAAACAATGTCATTTTTTGATGACTCATTCCCTTTAAAGATCTTGTAAAAACAAGTCACTTTGCAATATGTGCCCATTAAGGGGCCGTTCACACGGCTTATTTCAGCGCGGATTGGCGCCGTACTGCGCGCCGGATTCGCAGTAATTACGGTAATCCACAGTTCTCATAGAGAACACTGGATTCCGTCGCTCCTTCCTCCTGCCTCGGGACGAATTCCGCCGGCGGGGAGAAAGTCACCTGCACATTATCCAGGCGCAATACCCCCGTTAAAAATGCAAAGTCTAGGGGCCGGCGGGCCCGCCACCACCGCCCCTTTATTCAAGCCGGAATTGTGAGTGCAATCTGGCTCGCAATTACAGCTTGAATAAGCCGTGTGAACACGGCCTAACAGTGGCCTACCTATTCTGAGATATCCCCCCCTTGTATGGGCTGCATCAGCTCCTCAGGTCGCTATAGCTACAGACCTGTTCAATCTCTCCTGATAGGCTGCCAGCGCTGGTTGCTATAGTCAGTATGCAGCACGGAGCTGGTTAGCTCGCATTGTAAGCTCGAATATTGGACTACCTGAAAAATATGCTGTGTATAAGTCTGAATATGGCTACACCGTACAGCTAAGTACCGACTTGTTTATCACTATCATTGTGACTATTTGGGATATGTTGGCATTGATGCTAGATAATGCATATACCATGCATATATATATATAAAGTAAAAAGTATCTCTTGCACAGCTTTTGTTTGTAAAAATTTGAAATTAGGGAGATTGAGGAAAACTCCCATCAAATCGCTGTGAAACTCAGTCGGTACATAAGAGGTTAAATACGGCACTTGTGTGTTTTATTGCTATAGCAACAGAACTGGTGCTCAGCAGCTCAGTAGTAGTCAGTAAACACGTCCCTGAATTCAAAAATGAAACTGAAAACAGGACAGAGGTAAGATGAATTGATGCACAGAGACAACCCCTTTAATTTTCTATACTGCTGCCCATTTAAAATTTTAAAAAAAAATGTATTTACCCCTCCTCTCGCCTCAGATCCAGTGCTGCGTCGTCCTCGCTCCGATAATCGTCTTACTTTTTGCTTCATCTGAATGGTGATATCGGGCAGTGGGAAGTGACTGCTGCAGCGGTGATGTCCCTGTTCGGAAGATGCAAAAAAGTAAACAAAAAAACCTGCAGCAATTCTTTTTGGGCTGGAGCATGAAAAATACTCAATGGTGATGTTTGTGTTGCGTTTACTGTCCAGCATTAATGACATGCGATCTGTGTTCTACAAGTTGATGCAATTCCAGTGATACCAAACTGATGTCATTTTCATTATGTTTTGCTACCTTTTTTTTTTTTTACTGAAAATTTGATATGTAGCGCTATTTTCTGAGGCCAATAACTTTTTTTTTTTCCTTTTCCTAAGATAGTGGTGTGAGGGTTTGTTTTTTGCAGGGCGAGATCTAGTTTTTATTGCTACCAATTTGGAGTTTAAGGGCCTTTTTGATACTTTTTTAAAAAAAAATTTATCCAACCTTTTCCTGGAGTTGGGATGAGCAAAAAAGAAAAAACAAAACAGTTTTGGCATTGTATGTTCTTATATATACACCGCTCACAAAAAGTTAGGGATATTTGGCTTTTGGTTGAAATTTCAGGATGAAAATAAAATTTCTTGAAAATTTTTACAAAATAAATAAATGAAGCTATTTCTTAACTTTATAATGCACATGCTCAACTCTTCATTGCTTCAGTACTTTTTGCACAACTTGCTGCTCTGTAAAGGTATGTTCACACGGCGTATTTGTATGGCGTAATAGCGCAGTACGTGTGGATATATGCTGCAAAGATGCCATGTGAACCTACCTAACGAGGATAAAGCGGTCGTTGCCCGAAACCTGCTATGTGACCACAGGTCAGATGGACAGTCCATCGCTGGCTTCCGGGCCACTGCCGTTGGCCCAGAGCACAAGCGGTCTTTTGAACTGTGTCCTCTCTTATAATTGCAATCAGCGATCAGCCGCTGCCATGTGCGGCTATGGATAATGACAAGTTTTCCACCCATGTAATTTTCTTTCTGCCTCCCCATCCACTCCCTGTAGCCCATATATATATATATATATATATTATATATATATAATATATATATATATATATATACTATACTTAACACACACCCCAAACTTTACATAAATAAACAAATTCCCCCCCACACACACCTCCTATCTGTCAGTAAATAGCCCCTACAAATGTGACTGCAGAATATTACCCATATTATCACAATACCATAACCACATACCACCACCACATGTATATTAAACATCAATATACCTTCTATCTGTCAGGGAATAGCCCTACAAATAAGTAACTACACAATATCACCATGCCACAACATAGTGACAGAATAATACCCGAATGCCATAATAACGTTGCACCACATGAATATTAAAGGGGTTGTCTCACTACAAGGATTGCTTTTTATGTTAAAGATTTTGCAAAAACAAGTCACTTTGCAATGTGTGTCCATTAACAATGTCCTACCTATTCTGAGATATCCCCTCTTGTATGGGCTGCATCAGCTCCTCAGGTCATTATAGCTACAGACAGGATAGACAGGATCTATGTGGAATACGTGTAAAATTAGTGACAGGAACATACGTATTTTTTCTCTGTAAACCTATATGACGACGTTCATGATGTGGGGTGAAATATGCTGTGAATCCGGCTCTAATGAGCAAGACGTAACACAGAAGGACAATGTTCCAGATGGTTTAGGACTATAGCTACGGGGCTGAATAAACTGGAAGCACAGTTTTTTAGTTTTTTTAATTTGGAAAAGCATGTATTTTTTTTTATTTTTTTATTTTTTTTACATTTCACAGATACTTGATGATTTGTGTTACTCTCCATACCTATAATTAAAACACATTTAAAGGGGTTATCTCACTATAATAATTGCTTTTTATGTTAAAGATCTTGCAAAAACAAGTCACTTTGCAATATGTGTCCTACCTATTCTGAGATATCCCCTCTTGTATGAGCTGCATCAGCTCCTCAGATTGCTATAGCTACAGACCTGTTTGATCTCTTCTGATAGGCTGCCAGCACTGGTTGCTATAACTACAGACCCGGCTTCTACTGCAGCCTAGTGGAAGCCAGTAAACACACCCCTGAATTCAAACTGAAACCAAGAAAACAGGACTGAGGTAAGATGAATCAGTGTAGTGAGACAACCCCTTTAAGTTTGTGTCTGTAACGTTTAGAAATGAGGAACAGTTGAAGGGGTGTGTATACTTTTGCAAGAAAAAAAAGGAAAACAGTCAAAATAACAAAGTTTGTTGTTTTTTTTTCTTCCCCAAAAACATTTTAATTACAGAAAATTGCACTAAAATGAGTTTTGTAATTGTCACCTTTCCGTTAAAGTTTTTATATAATATATTTTATATGGTACAGGCAGGACTAACAGCTCGAGTGTGTTTCCTCACTATAAGTTCCCAAGAAGACCTCCGGTCAAGTCTGCAGTGTAAAACCTGTGTGCAAAAACCTGCACCATTTTGTTGGCCTTATAACAAAGTAAAATCTGCGGTGACCTGCTGTTACTTGATCGATGGGGCCAGATGAAAGCAGATAGCCTAGAGGCTTCCTGCTGCAGTGTATACACAGCGCTCCTTGCGCAGCGTGTATACAGTGACCTGGAAAGCAGGGAAGAAAAAAAGGGTGTGCACAGTACTTCTATTTACTCCATATAGGCACCCCCATAGACATGATGCAGATGTGACTGTTTATGGATTGTGTCCATAGCAAAGCTTGAATGGAAGCTCTGGTTTTAACATTACCATTTTTATGAGACTGAGGACTACTAGGTTTATTCTGAAAAATAGATGGTAATTCTTCAATGTCTTAGACAATGTCTCAGTGTTGTTAGGCAACAGGCTCCATGTCGCATAGCAACTTTGCAGCTTCTAGTCTTGCGGTTCAGATATAATGGTCCATGAAAACAATAAGGTTGATATGAAGCAGTTATCTTAAAGGGGTTATCATATCTCGGAGATTTGACATAGGCACAGAATATGCCATAAGTGTCTGATAGGTGTGGGTCCCACCTCGGTCACCAGCACCTATCTAGAGAACAGTGCCCTGAACCTCTATGTGCAGAATGAAGAGGTGGCCACATATGTGCAGCACTTCATTCATTTCAGTGGAATTCGGAGTACAGCGCAGAACCCTTGGCAGGCTGTACCTGGAGATCCCATTGAACAGAGTGCTGTGCGTGCACATCCACCTCCCCTTTCTGTTAAGTTCAGGACCCCATTCTTCAGATGGTTATTCGACATTTATGGAAAAAAAATTCCAAGTGGGATGATATGTGAAAAAAAATTTTCAGAGCTGTGGAGTCGGAGCCTATTTTGCAGGAGTCGGAGTCGTCATAAAATGGACCGACTCCAACTCCCAAAATATATAATAAGTTGGTCCAGTTAGTTTGATGCAGTGCAAAGAGCAAGAGGCAGTGGGTCCGGCCAGTGCTACTGCTCCCATATCTTCAGCCTCATCATATGAGGAGTGTAATTGATGACATGGAGCCTGCAAAGCACTGCCCCAGGGGAAAAGATTCTGCTCCCATGACAAACAGATTTCAGCAAAATTTTTCACCTGTTTTCAAGAAGTAGAAGAGTTCAACCATTCATCAAAACTGACTGTGCCGGAGGCAATACCTTTATATCCTGACATTGTTAGAGATGTTGCCCCTGTGGTCTCCGCTTTGCCCCCAAGTTAGTGTAGAGAGGCCGTTCTCTAGCCTGGAAATAATATCAGATGTGAGGTCATGTATGCAGGATCTGATGGAGGCAATACGATTTCTAAGAACAAATTCAGAGACTTCACAAATGTTCCTGCAGTGTTTTGCATATTTAAAATTTTTTTGTGTTCGAAAGTCATGTCCAATAAATATATTTTACACTGACAAGCAAAATGGTAACAATGTTTTGAACTTGTGACTTTCAGGCTCCATATCTCACCATCCACTACAGCTTTGTACATGAGGCTACTGTAATTTTATATACAGTCATCTTACCTATCTTATACATAAATTTGACTTGCAAGTATTCAGCATCTGCTTAGTTCTGTAGATTCTTTCTTGTAACTGCATTGTTACTGTTTTGCTCCTAAAATTCAAAATTTTAATTTTTATTATTTTGTTAGTATTTTGGAAATCCACGTTTTGGTTTTCAATACTGCCGGAATCCTTCTGGGTTATGGATCAGATTCAAGCAGGTCTTGACCAAAATCTGATCCCAGGTCTCTTCTACACATTCCCAATGTTGGTGCAGACTGGACTTGGATACAAATACAGCTTTTTCTTTAACTCTACCCACAAGTGTTCAAAAGATCAAAACATTGTTACCCTTTTGCTTGTAAGTGTCTGTTCTACCTAAATAGCCTGATGTTACCATTTTACTACAGTAAAGTTATCACTTAAACATGCGCCATGAATGATGAGTCAGAGGTTTGGAGAATTGAGTCGGGGCTTTGGCTTGCGGACTCCTGTTTTTTGGGTTGTTTTTTTTTTAGGATGTTCACTCTCTGGTATAAATGTGTTCTCTGTATTCTGCAGGTTGATACAATTGCAGCTACACAAACATGTTTTTGTTATGTTTTGCTACCATAAAAAAAGTTTTCGATTTTTGAAATTTGCGGTGCCATTTTCTGCGACCAATAACTTTTTAATAGTAACTCCTACAGACTTGAGTGAGGTGGCATTTTTTTGCGGGCTGTAGTGTACTTTTTATTGGTTGCCGGCGGGTAACTCGAGTATAAGCCAAGGAAGGCTTTTTCAGCACATTTTGTGCTGAAAAGCTCAGCTTATACTCGAGTATATACGGTACATTGTAATCTGACTTTTTCGGACACGGCGATACCAAATATGTGTAACTTATTTATTTGTAAAATGGCAAAAGAAGGGCGAGTTCAACTTTTAAAATGTATTTTGTTTTACACATTAAAACCTTTTTATTTATTTTTTTTCCTGTAACTTTGAGTCTCTCTGACTGCCTGGGGCAGGAAGTAGTAAAACCGAAAACATGGCAGCAATAGAAACCTTCACAAGGCTTCCAGCTGCCATGTCAACTGATCGGGCTCCGATCGGAGTGAGGGACGGTGCACGGCAACATTTCTCATTCATTTAGATGCCACAACCATGTTTGCCGTGGCGTCTAAGGGGCTAAAGAGCGCGGGATGGCGACGGCTACATCCCGCGCTGTAACAGCCGGGTGTTTAGCTGCAGTTAGCAGCCGACACCCGGTGGCTAAGTAGCGGGATCGCAGCACGTCTCTGTGTTGTACTAAAGGGCTTTTACATCGTCTAAGCTTCTTGGTGAGGTCCTACAGAATATTGTCAGGGGAACTAAGACTGCAGAATACCACAATCATATATTTGAAAAACTGGACCCAGAAATGCAAGGGTAAATTTCTTGGAGGAGGAAAGATAGAGCACAGAAAAAAAAAACACAAGTATTTGGTGAATCTACGGGTTATGGAAAAGCAGATCACTCAATTACAGCAGAAAAACTGAGACATATGTGGACTATGAAGTGGTGTGGTCGGATGAGAAGAAATAATTTAATTGAACATGCCTCCCAACTGTGTTTGTTTTTTCCCCCTGGATATACATGTCCTACTGAAAAAAATAAAAAAAAAATAAAGCGGTTTTCTCACCACAGGCTTTCGCAGATATGAGCTGTTTCTCTCTCTCTCTCTCTCTCTAACAGCTTTAAATCCAGGGGTGGGTCTCTTCTCCCAGTAGGCGTGTCTTCCCTCACTGAAAAGTGGAGACATCATCACATCCCCTCCCTGTCCATGCTCCCACCCCAGTCCTCATTCTGTGTGAGAAGTGGGAGAGAAGCTGTCACAGCTCTGCAGACCTGCAGTGGTCAGTTGTTATTCCTGGAGAGCTGTCACCTCCCTCAACAAGCTCCTTGGAACCAGAACACCTGTATTGGTGTAAACAGTTTTACATACAGCCTGAAATGATGAAACAAATGTGAGGAATGCTCTCTGCTCCCCCCTTTGTTATATGGCAGGAGGTAGAGGGGAGTGTATAAGGCTGTGTTATATGGCTGGTGGGACCAGCGTGTATAAAGCTGTGTTATATCTGACATATAAAGAGTAACTGCCCAGATACTTCACATAGAGCTATCAGTGTTAGAGGCACATAGAGAGCTCAGGCTGCCTTTATTACACAGCTCAGCGTGCAGTGAAAGACGATGAGAACATAGATGCAGAAAGCCAGTTTCATTTTCACACAGCTCAGAGGAAAGACAGTTTAGGACAGCCAATCACCCCACAGGGGGCATGTCCCAACCAGGGCTAAACTAAATATCAGGCAGCCAATCACAGCAGGGGGTGCATGGCCCAACCCCAGGCTTCAGATTTAGATCTAGACACTCACAGATTACCTTACAGCTGCTGTACTAAATGATGCAGGTAATTGCAAAAGTGCTCATTTTTACTGTCCCATCATTACAGATATGATCTTTGTAGCAAGAAAACCCCTTTAATGTTGCCAGAAGTTTTTTTTTTTGTTTTTTTTTGCTTGGCCACAAAATTATTACATGGCGCTCTTTGTAATTAATAGGTGACCATGTGCATGGTTGAACCAGCTCCACTAGAGCAGAAGCCTATGTCAAATCATATGCCTGAAGAGTATGAAGGGTACATATGAAGAAAGATTGTTCTTTTTGCAATTATTTAATAAGAAAAAAAAAAACTACTATAAGCTTTTTTGAGGGAACCTCTGACACTAAAGGCAATCTGTCAGGTGGTTTATGCAAGCCTTTGTGAGAGAAGCTGAGCTCTGGGATATGAGATAAAGGGCGAGAAGCTGAGATCTGATTTATAGATTTATGATTTGGAGCAGAATTTCAGTAAAAAGGAGAGAAAAGACTGATAGGACTCCTCAAGAGACAGTGGAAGTCCTGCCTACCCCGCCCACATCCAGTGATTGACAGTTTGCTCTGTACACATACTTGATACTGGGAAAGCTGTCGAACACTGTATGTGGACGAGGTAAGCGGGACTTTCACCATCTCTGAATTCAGGGCCACATGTATGAAAACTGTCTAGGTCTAGAACTTATTTTGATGCCCATAGCAACCACCACACTCATTTTTTCAGAGCGCTATATGAAATGAGGGGCTCTGTGGTTTCTATGGGCATCAAAGTAACTTTTGGACCTAGACAGTGTTCATACATGTGACCCTCAGTGTTTTCTCTGCTTTTTACTCAGAAATTCTATCATAAAAATCATAACTCAATGTTAAATCATAAAACCCTAGATATCACAGAGCTCAGCTGATCTCCCTGTATGACATTCTGCTCTCAAATCGGGCAGTATAAACCACCTATCAGAAAAAGCGGTTAAAGGGGTTGTCTCACCTCAAAGTTTCATAAGATGCTCTGTCACTTCCTGGTCAAGCTGTCTGTAATTAGCATATGAGCCCTGTGTATTCAACTCTGTATTCAGACCTCTGCTAATTAGTCTAGATGAGCTCAGGAACTTCTCTGAAACTGCTAGCAGGAGATTTATCTAAGGTAAACCGCAGTAATTACTAGCTTTTGTCTGATAACACACACTCTCACTCTGGCTGCCAGGACCTGTGTGATGAAGTCACTCCCTGCTATCACATAGAACAAACAGCAGGGGCAGAGCAAATAAACGGTTTGGTCACTTGGGGAACCAAATAGAGCCAGGAAGGTGATAAAATCATTTGTAGCTCCTTAACAAAAAGATGAACAAAGCAATATATTTGGAAAATGTCTTCATTTAGTGTTCCCTACATTTTGAAAGCTATTCTTTGTAGCGAGACAACCCCTTTAATATTCATGCACACAATATATGTTTGAAAAAGGTGCTCTGTACTCCTCCTCTTGGACCTGTCCTCTGCCTTTGACACTGTCGACCATTCCCTCCTGCTACAAATCCTCTCCTCCCTTGGCATCACGGACTTGGCTCTTTCCTGGATCTCCTCTTTACCTCACTGATCGGACTTTCAGCGTCTCTCATTCTTGCTCCACCTCCTCCCCCGCGCCACTCTCTGTTTGGTGTCCCCCAAGGGTCAGTCCTGGGTCCACTTCTCTTCTCTATCTACACCCTTGGCCTCGGTCAGCTCATAGCCTCACATGGCTTTCATTACCACCTGTATGCTGATGATACCCAACTCTACATCTCTGGCCCAGATGTCACTTCTCTACTCTCCCGGATCCCTGACTGTCTGTCCTCCATTTCCTCCTTCTTCTCATCACGTCTCCTAAAACTAAATGTGGAGAAAACAGAACTCATCATCTTTCCACCATCCAACTCTACTCCTGCCCCTGATCTCTCTATTACAGTCAACGGCTCTACACTTTCACCGGTCCCACCAGTCCGCTGTCTTGGGGTACTCCTAGACTCTGCTGTATCTTTCAATCCCCACATCCAAACCTAAACCTCTGCCTGCCACCTCCACCTGAAAAACATCTCTCGCATCCGCTCATTCCTCGGCTATGACACTACAAAAATGCTGGTCCATGCCCTTGTCATCTCCTGCCTAGACTACTGCAACATCCTTCTCAGTGGCCTCCCAGCTAGCACCCTCACTCCCCTCCAATCCATCCTTAACTCTGCTGCCCGTCTTATCCACCTCTCTCCTCGCTACTCCTCTGCCTCTCCCCTCTGCCAATCCCTTCACTGGCTTCCCATTGCCCAGCGAATTCATTTCAAGCTACTAACCATGACTTACAAGGCTCTCCACGACCCTCTCCCCTCCATACATCTCTGCCCTAATTTCCAAATATCTCCCCCCACGCACTCTCCGCTCCTCACAGGACCTTCTCCTCTGCTCTCCCCTTATCAGCTCCTCACACAACCGTCTCCAAGACTTCTCCCGTGCTTCACCCACACTCTGGAACTCACTGCCCCAACACAACAGACTCTCCTCCACTTTCACCAGCTTCAAAAGCAACCTGAAAACCCATTTCTTCAGGCTTGCCTATAACCTACAATAACCTGTTGTCACTACTTCCTCAACAGACATGTCTGCCCCTCACCTCCTGTCTCTTCCCCCCTCCTTGTAGATTGTAAGCCCTCGCGGGTAGGGTCCCTCTCCCTCTGTCGTGCCAATTGTCATTATCCCTTATCACTGTACTCGTTTGACTTATGTAATGTATGTAACCCCCTCGAATGTACAGCGCCCTGGAATCAATGGCGCTTTAAAATAAATAATAATAAAAGGTTAAATATTTTACTACTAGATACGAAATGGTGCAAAATAAGGGTGAGAAAATCGGGAACAAAGGCGGGGGGCGGAGTCCAACTCAAAATTGCAGGACTAGCAAATGAACTGAAGCAGGAACTCCAGACTGGGGTTTCATTGTTGGACTACTTTCCAAAACCTGGAATAGAAATTCAGAATTCCACCAGCCTGGCTGTTGCCGAGCATTTGTAATTCCTGCCCATGTAAGTTACCAATTGATTTGCTAGCGCTGAAATTTTGAGGCGAATGACTCCCCTCACCCCCCATCTTTGTTACCAATTTTCTCCCCCATATTTTGCACTACTGTGTATCTACTAATAAAATATCACCTTTTCTCAAACATAATATTGTGTTGTGGATATTAACCTTTCCACTGAGCACCTAAGAGGTGTGCATATCAAATAACTTTACATTCCCTTTAACCCTGCTGTTCTGTTCGGTTCTACTATACACATATATTGTTGCGGTCATTTTTGACCGAGCCTATTAAAGTCTGGATTTTTAACTAATTTAAGTGTTTTATTTGAATTTCTTTTGCATTATTATACTGTATGTGAACATGGTTGTTCATAAATAAATGAAAAATGAAATCTAAAACTTAATTTTTATTTTTTATGTCAAAAAATGTTACATGGCCTTATTGCATTATTCATGCATATTGCACATTTGTACAAAAAAAATCTTTATAAAACTGTAAACTATAACTAATAACATCAAACTGTATGTAAATATTTTAAATTTTTTTTAGTTTTTCTATATAAAATGTGAAATAAAGTTCAAGGTGCTAAATTTACTGTTTGCATTCGTCACAAGTATAATTTACATGTCTTTTGCATAAGTACTTTGCATATTTGCAACATATCACATTTGATTTGTGATTACTTGATGTTGGACAGAAGGCGCATCGTTTCCGTTTTAGGCTGGTTGCACTGCTGGTGGAGGCCGTGGGCATCGTCGCAGTGCTAGCGGAAGCCCTTGGTTCACTTTCTTCAGCATGCTGTTGGATCCGGTGGACAATGGCTGCAGCTCCATCATCTCTGGGTGTTACTTTGTTCAATATATGGGCTAACCAGTGATTTTCCCAACTCCTCTAAAAATATTCTTCTTTTATATAATTTATTTTTGTTCCAATTTGGGTCTATTTCATAGAAATAGCAATTAAAGCTCTAAATCTTTCCCCCTCCTTCTCCTCCTGTAGTCAGGTAGATCACCACACAGTGGTATAGTATTGAAGACCTGCAGGTTATGTGGTCAGGTCCTTCATCCCTCTCCTATGTGTGCAGGAAGCTGCTGGCAAGTCCTTCTCCTCTGTTCCTCTTCTGCTACATATATGTAAAGATGAGTTTTCAGAGCCATCCCATGTGTGCTCTCTCTCTATGTTCTCTCAAGTTATATTGAAAGTGAAGTAACTGTATAGAATAGTATTGTACTAGTCTACTGATAAGCTAAAACACCCCCTTTAGCAGCCCAAAGTAAAACAAACACATTTTGTCAGACAGAATTTATTAGTGCTATTTTCAGGTCATCATTAGATAATAGAACCAGCTAATACAAGGAACCAGTTAAGACAAATAATTCACATTTACCATGTGAAAGGTTGATAACTGAATTTAACCATTTCTATAAGAACAGCACATAACTATACTGGAAAGGAATTCATCTACAGTATCATTTGAAAATGTATGTATGTGTAAGGCCGTGTTCACACGGCTTATTTTGGCGCGGATTGGCGCCGTACTCCGCGCCGAATTTGCGCTGCAGTACGGCTCCAATCCGTCGCAGTAATTACGGTAATCCACCGTTCTCATAGAGAACAGTGGATTCCGTCGCTCCTCCCCGCTCGGCGAATCCGCCGCGGGGGGAGAAAGTGACATGCACATTATCCAGGCGCAATACGCTCCGTGGATAATGGAAGTCTAAGGGGCCGGCGGGCCACGCCCCCGCACCCGCCCCTTATTCAAGCCGGAATTGCGAGCGCAATCCGGCTCGCAATTCCGGCTTGAATAAGCCGTGTGAATGAGGCCTCACTCTGCATGGACCAAAAGAACCTAGATAAATTGATAAATAGGAGTAGATGAACTATATAGACCAAAATGAGATTATGACTCCTTTATTTTTTTCAAAAAATGGCTGGAGATTAGTATAAAAGGCTATCGGTCATTTTTGACCGAACAGCACAAGTGTAAAAAAAAGACGTGGAGCAAAAAGTAAACAAAAAATAAATAAAAACTGCTATTTGTAAGAACCCCTCAAATGAGGAAAAGTCAATGAACCACAAGTTTCAGAACTGCATAATGAATATTTTTAAAAATATCAAATTTCAAATTCGGTCATTTTTGACCGAACAGAACAGCAGGGTTAAACAAGCAGTTGGATCTGCCAGCAGCATGTTATTGAGCTGGAGTTACGCAGCTTGATATATATTATGTAAAAGATTGTATCCTGTAACTTATTCAGTGAAATCCCTAGTCATTCTGGCTTAGGAGTCCAGTGGGCCGTCCTACTTATTGGCTGGCAGCCTTCTCTTTATACATAGAGGCAACTGCCTATCGGTGATTAGGGCAGCCCAATGGACTCCTAAACCCAGAATGAGCCGGGATTTCAATCCATGTTGGATTGGACAACATGCTGTGTAGTAGTTAAAAAAAAAAAAAAAAAAAAAAAAAAGTGAGTTTACTTTTAGTTCTCAAAGAATCGGCAGCAGGGGGTCTTGGTTATATGTGGTTCTTTAAGTTGTTGATTATGGTTTATTTGGGAGGCTGTTTTTCAGGTTTTTCCATAGTGTAGTAACTATGACATTCTGACGTCCTTGAAAAGTTTCGGCTCGTTGATGGTTTCCATCTGCTGCTTCTCATCTAGGGAATTCCTTAATTTGTGCCTTTGGAAGTCCCCTTCGTCTGTTTCTCCCTGGAGCAGTTGCATTTTGTTGCCTGGCTACACCGGATCCATTCCTGTTTACTTCACAATAAGGCTTAGGGCTTTTTCATCCCTTTTGACACACTTGGAATTTTCCAGCAGATGCCGGCCTTGGTCTCCCCCGTCAGTTCTCTCTGACATTGTTTGGTTTTTTTTCTCTGAAGGATGGAATAAGCAATCCCACGTTACGGAAAGATTTGAAGGCTTCACAGAAGCTGTATTGCTGTCCGATAGAAGGATGCCCTCGAGGAACCAACCGGCCTTTCTCCCAGTTCTCTCGGGTGAAGCAGGTATGTGTTGTATCTACTGAATGCCACCCCACAACTTTTCTTTGTAGCACACAGTTGCTACACCCCACCCTGCTTTCTTTGGTAACCATTTTGTGTTTGCGTTGTGCAGGTTTATTTTAATAATATGAATAGATGTTTGTTTATCTAATAAATCGGACAGACTGTTACAACAGCTGGTTGGAATGACTTTACCTCAGGATTAATCTAGGCAAATACTCTGCAGCCGGTGATATGCAAGCCTTAGGGTGCTTTCACACGGTGCATTTTTTCAATGCGTTTTTTGTGCATGAAGCAATTAATTATGTACATTGCTGAGCAAAAATCGCGGTAAATTCGCGGTAATTAACGCAATTTTTGTGCAGCAATGTACAGCATTAATTGCTGTACCTTCCTGCACAAAAAACGCATTGAAAAAACGTATCAAAAATGCACCGTGTGAAAGCATCCTTACAGCTCATACCCCATCCAGTGGTGAGAGTAGAGTAACAGTAAGAAACTCGCCTCTCCCACCAGCACCTGCCACTAGCAGCTGGGATAGGATATGATTCTGATACTGGACATTTGACTACTTAGATGCCGCAGTCAATGTGATTGGGGCATCTAAGTTGTTTAAATACAGTGTGGCACTCTGACCTCCTATGAAAACATTGTGGGCTGCCATCCCATTGCCACTGCAGTTAGGAGCCTAAAGAAGGCCTACAATCTTACTGCCACCATTACCCCCTGTCTGAGAGAGGCATTATTGTAAACTACATCTAGTCCAATTATCAGTGGCACACTAAAAACTAAGTAAAACATCAAAGGCAGATAGGAATTTTTTGAAAATGCATTACCGCTAAGGAATTATGAAAACCTGGGATTCTTAGTTCACAGTTTTGATCAAAAATGTTTATGCTCACCTCCCAATTGCGTCAAGGGGATCCCAGCACAGGTGAGTCCTAACACTAAAATGTTACCTCTCTTGGAGCCTGTTCAGACCACAACATCTCAGGGAGTGAAAAGTACTTGCTACTGAATAATCCTGCACTGGTTTAAAAGAGGTAGGCGGAGTGCAACGAGCCAATGAGGCAGCCACTCCTCATACAGACTACAAAAACTTTGTTTGACTCTGCACATCCAAAAGCATTTTTTTAAAAAAACGTAAGCATAGGTGCACACTGGCAAGGCAATAACATACATCTATCCCAATATCAGTGGCACACTAAAAACTAAGTAAAACGTCAAAGGCATAAAGGAATTTTTTGAAAATGCATTACTGCTAAGGAATTATGAAAACCTGGGATTGTAAACTATTCTATTTTTAGATATATATTTTTTTGTGTTTAAAACAGACCTTTCTTTTTGTTTTACATATTACAAAGAAAAAATCTTCAACATGTTAGGCCATGTTCACACGGCTTAAAATGGGACGTATTTCAGTCCGTAATTACGCGCCGCACTGCGCGAATTACGGGCTGGAATATGTCCCATTCATTACGGTAATCCACAGTTCTCATAGAGAACTATGGATTAAGTCTCCTCTCCCCGCTCTGCGAATCCGCCGCGGGGGGAGATAAGTGACTTGTCATTTACTAGCGGTGTAGATGCGCCACTAGTAATGATAGTCTATGGGCCGGCAAGGTGGCGGCCTCCCGTCCCGCCCCCACGGCGTAATTGCGGGGCGTAATTAAGCCGTGTGAACACATCCACAAAAGTCTGATATATTATAGCATTACTTATCCCAAACTGTGAATGCTTTAGAAAAAGATGTTTGGTCACTTTGCCTACCCCAAAATTGGAATAAAAAGGGATCAAAAAGTTGCATGTATCCCAAAATATTACCATTAAAACCTACACTTCAGCCTACAAAAAAAAAGTTACTGGTCTCATAAATTGGCACTGCAAAGTAAACTTAGAAAATCAAAGTTTTTGTAAAAGTAGTAAAACATAACAAACTCTATAAACTTGGTTTTGTTAGAACTGTAGAAAACAGCACGTCTTTTAGGGTATGTTCACACGGCTTATTTGTAAGCGCGTGTTTCGGCGTGTATTGTGCTTTATATGAGGCGAAATGCACGCTGCATTTACAGTAATTCATAGCTCTCATAGACAGCTATGAATTACGCGTCATCTCCCCGGGTGTACAATACGATCGTATTGTACGCCCGGGGAGAGAAGTGACATGTCATTTGTTTGCGGCGCTTACCTGCCACTGACACCCCCCGTGCTTTGGGAGTACACGCTAATCAGCACGTGCTTCCAAAACACTCTGCGTATTGGGGCGCATACTGTAAGTGCCACAATACGCCATGTGAACATACCCTTACACTGCACCGTGAACTCCTCAAAACCCTCCAAATATGTTGCAGTTGCCTTTTTATTTACTTTTGTTTGGTACCATTAAAAACTTGTCCCTTTTACATAAGCTTTTTATTTTCACGCCGGGTAAGGGCTATCGGTCTTAGAAGAAGGAAGAAAAGGCAAACTTGATAGAAATAAAATTCCCTTTGGCGATGAGTAGTTTCAATTGTGTCCATCCTAGTCATCAAAGTGTCATGCGTGTCCCCAGTGCTCTTGTTCAATCACACACTGCAACCCCCCGTAGTCATGGTAGGCCACCATTCCCAGATAGTCAATGTAGCTTTCTCCAGTACTAACCGTTTTTTTCCGGATTGGGCTATTCACAAGATCAACTATAAATGCTGCTGTGCAGGGGATCATAGCTGTTGAACCCTATGTCATCATTGTATGGTTTCGTTGACTCCTTCATATCTAAATTTTAGGATTTTTCCTAAGGATCAGTCTGACATTGCTCAATATGCATTGCATGATAATCAAAATGGTGACTCATACCTTCACTTTAATGAGCAACATATGAGATTCTCGGTAGGACTGATTTTCTTTTCTCTGTCTTGTCTGAACACGCTTGTATATTCCAGCACTTCATGAAGATGCATGCTGAAAAGAAGCACAAATGTGACAAATGCGGAAATTCATACGGCACAGAATGGGACCTAAAGCGACATATTGGATACTGTGGAAAGACTTTTAAGTGCACATGTGGGTGTCCTTATGCCAGCAGAACGGCCCTGTTATCACATACACATAGGATGGGCCATGAGATTCCTATTGAACACAGGTAAAAGATTCATACATCATATGCAAGGTCGGGTTAAAAGCTAAAAATATGGAAGCCTTAGGGCGCGTCCCCACTGTTTTGCGGCCGTCCCCGCGGCGGGGCGGGGGGGGGGCTTTTCTCCGCAATGAGCGGAGAAAAGCCCTCACCCTGCACATTGACATGCACAGATTCCGAACGGAAGAATGTGCATGTTCAATGTTTTGCAGCCAGACCGCGGGCAGAAAAACTGCCTGACGGAAAACCCGTGCAGTGGAGGCTGCTGCACGGATTTTCCATACAGCTCCATTGTGCTAGTTTTCGGACGGTTTTTCAGGCGGTCTGAAAAACCGGCCGAAAACCCGTGCCATGGGGACATGCCTTTATTCTATGATAGGTGAACCAAATAATGGATTTCTCAGAATGAAGATCTGCAGTGCCCAATACCTCTGGCAGTGGCCGCGGCCACAAACGCGGCCAAAACGCGCCCCAAACGCCCCCAGTTCATTACATGGTTTCTTATGGGAAACCGCGTTGCTATTCACACGAGCCATTTTGGACGCGGCTTTGGGCGTGTTTGAGAAGTCTCCTGTCCATTCTTGGCAGCGAGTCTTCGGCACGGTGTCGGCGTGGGTATCACCGTGCTTTTGGGCGCTGGTTTTGTCCTGCCTATTAATTTGTATGTGTGAAAACCTCGCTGCAAACCGCACCCAAAACCATGCGGCAACCGCGCCTATAAACCTTGTCGGGAGACGTGAGTTTGAGGCAAGGTTTGGACGAGGTTTTGGCCGCTGAAACCAGTGGCCAAATCCGCCATGTGAACATCGCCTCAGTAAGCAAGTATAGCAATCCAGGTAATATGTTTTATTAGATAAAAATGCTTTCTATGGTCATCGGCCTCCTTTTTGCTGTCCCTCCTGCTTTCATCTCTGCGCACTCGGCTATAAACCATGAAAATAATCTGTCTTGATGTTCCTGCTTCAGTAAGAGGTCAGATTACAGCAGCCTGTAGTCACCTGTGCAAGATAGATGCGCACAGTGATTTATGACGGAGTGCACAGGCAAGAAAGTGGAAGGTAGAATAAAAGGAGCCTTATGAAAGTGGACATAAATGCGTTCTAATAAAATATAGAACAGTTTTTGCTTGTACTGTTGGTCTATAAACAGCTGTTTTGAGATTGAAGATACACTTCTAGTTGGCCGTTCATTTTAGCTTGACGGCCAAATGCCTTTTTTTTTTAGTTGAGGCTAAAGTTGTCCATACACATAAGAAACCCAATAGCCTAATATGTATGGGAGTTTCCCATTGATCCTCCAAACATGCCCAGTTTTATGTTCAGAGGGAGATAAATGTCTCCGACAGGTGTCTGGCTGCAGAATGTGTCCCTGATGTCTCTAGAAGCGGTGGTTAAAGAGGTCCTGTGATACCTCCTGACGTGTCTGATTTAGGTATTCTGTGTTCCCTGTGAAATAACAATTCTGGAGCATCTTCTCTGTTTTGTGCTGCTCCTCTTGTATTCCTTCTATAAACTTATTACTGAACCTCTCAGATGGGTGTTACTAATTGGTGAGAGTGAGGTGGTGTCGCTGCATAGTTTGACACTGTCTAATCAGTGCTGACAGTGCTAGGCCCTGTTCACAAGACGGATTTGAACAAGGCTATGGCTGCGGGTGCCGACACTGTTTCTGCGGCCAAAACCTTTCCTATGGGAAACCGCATTAATATTCACACGCCGTGGGTTCGGCCGCGGCTTTGGGACCGCGGCCTTGCCATGCGGGTTTGAGAACTCTTCTGTCAATTCTTGACAGGGAGTCCTCAGCGTGGCGGCCACGCGGTGTTGCCGCGGGCGTCGCCGCTGCTTTTCCCCTGCATACTAATTTGCATGGGGCAACCTCTTGCCACAAGCCGTGCCACAAACCACGCCCAGGCTGAACCCGTGGCCAAAACCGTTGTGTGAACATGCCCTTAAGGTATGTTTACACGGCGTGTTGACTACATTTTTAGATGCGTGTTTCGGACCCTAAACAGACCCAAAAACGTATATCAACGTGCAGTGTGATTTGCATGGCTTTCAATGTAAAACAGCATCGGCGTTCAGACAAGTGATTGCCGCTGCCTGTTAACCTGCATCTGTGTGATGCGTCTTGCGGATCTGTTCAAAGGATTGACATGTCCAGGCTTGATCCGTTTGATGCAGCACACGCCCTATTTAAAACTATAGGGTGCGTTTCTGCTGCAGCCAAACGCGCACCTGCGTGTTGGATTCGATTTTGAATGCGTTTTTCTGATCCAAAACGGATCCAACACACCGTGTGAACATACCCATAGACTGTACAAGGACACACCCGTAATTCGTAAATCCATCTGACAGATTCAGGAATTCATTTTTAGAAGGAATAACCGAGGAACAGCACAATGAAGAAGGCGTGAATGGCCAGAAGTCCTCTAACTACATGCCGACCGCACGTTGGCAAAATATGTTAAGACAGTGTAGACCTAACTTTGCATAGACCTGTTTAACCCCTTAGTGACCATACACTGGTGTGACAGGGTTGCTAAGGTGAAATTTAGCGGGATCGCGCAGCAATCCCGCTACACAGCTGGCGGCTGTCAGCTGCTCATTGCAGCTAACAACTGCCGGTTACAAAACTTTTTTTGTTGCTCTTTTGAGGCCTTAAAAGAGAATCCATTAGGTTGGTTATGCTGCCCTATTTGAGACCAGAGGGAGAGAAGCAGAGCTCTGTAATTATGATTTGAAGCAGGTTTTCTAAGTAAAACACAAAACAAATCTTGACCAGACTCCATAACCCCTTAAAGGGGTTTTGCCATGAAGTAAAACTGACATGGGAAGCTTGCAAATGAAATAACAAACATTTTCCCCATTCATTATTATTAAAAATTCTGCACTGTTTTTGTTTTAGCTGCTCCTTTAGTGATCCATTGTTTACAGCTCATCTCCAGGGGATACGACCAGGGCTGAGAGCTCCTCAGTCCTGGTCGCACATGCTCAGACATTACTTCTCCTCTCAGGCAGCTACCCCGGGTGCTGTCACTCTACTCCTGTCCTCTGTATTCCTTAGTAATTAGTCAAACAGTGCAAATAAATAATATAGAAACCCCAATCATGTCTTTGCATTTATAAAGAGAAAAAAAAACAGGTTTGGTTCCTGCAGGCATTTGAACCTAGGACCCTTCTGCCTGGAGGCAAAAACTTACTCTCAGCTACTCACAATGCTTTACATAAGCAGACCTTTCTTTGACTACAGAGAGGAAATGCCTGGTGATTTCATCCTGCTGGGTCACATGATATACAATTCAAACAAATCACACACGCCCCTTTCTGAGCACACATAGCTGAGGAGCTGGATACAGGAGGTATGAAATGAGATCGTGGCAAAACCCCTTTAAGTACCTTTCGGTTTTTTTCATTGAAACGTTCATTTTTTTTCCCAAGAGCCATAACTTTTTTTTTTTTTTTTTTTTTTATTTCTCCACCTACCTAGACAAATGAGAGCTTTTATTTTGCGGGAAAAGATGGTGTCATTCACTGTGCCATAGAATTTTTTTGCGTTTTCCCAGTATATTCAAAGTGGGTCAAAATGTTAAAAAAAAAGTACTTGTGCCATATTTGCGGGTTTCGTTATGTTTTGGTACCATAAAAAAAACATTTTATTTTAAAGCGCCATTGATTCCAGGGTGCTGTACATTCATGTTTAAGTGATAACTTTACTGTAGTAAAATGGTAACATCAGGCTTTTTATCACCTTATGATACAATAATCAAGCTATTTAGGTAGAACAGACACTGACAAGCAAAAGGATAACAATTTTTTGATCTTTTGAACACTTGTGGGTAGAGTTGAAGAAAAATCTGTATTTGTATCCAAGTCCAGTCTGCACCAACATTGGGAATGTGTAGAAGAGAACCGGGATCAGATTTTGGTCAGGATGTGCTTGAATCTGATTCAGAGCCCAGAAGGATTCAGGCAGAGCTGAAAGCCAAAGGGGGATATCCCAAATACAAACAAAATAATAAAAATTAACACTTTGATTTTTAGGAGCAAAACAGTAACAATGCAGTTACAGGAAAGAATCTGCAGAACTAAACAGATGCTAGATACTTGCAAGTCAAATTTATGTATAAGATAGGTAAGATGACTGTATATAAAATTACAGTCGCCTCAAAGTTGTAGTGGAGGGTGAGATATGGAGCCTGAAAGTCACAAGTTCAAAACATTGTTACCATTTTGCTTGTCAGTGTAAATATATATTTATTGGACATGACTTTAGGACACAAAAAAATTGTAAATATGCAGAACACTGCAGGAACATTTGCGAAGTCTCTGAATTTGTTCTAAGAAATATTATTGCCTCCATCAGATCCTGCATACATGACCTCACATCTGATCTCATTATTTCCAGGCTAGAGAACGGCCTCTCTACACTAACTTGGGTTGGGGGCAAAGCGGTGACCACAGGGGCAACATCTCTAACAATGTCAGGGTATAAGGAATTGCCTCAGTCACAGTCAGTTTTGATGAATGGTTGAATTCTTCTACTACTTTGAAAACAGGTGAAAAATTTTGCTGAAATCTGTTTGCTGTGGGAGCAGAATCTTTTCCCCTGTGGCAGCGCTTTGCCTGCTCCATGTCATCAATTACACTCCTCATGTGATGAGGCTGAAGATATAGGAGAAGTGGCCGGACTCAATTCCTCTTGCTCTTTGCATCGAACTAACTGGACCAACTAATTATATATTTTGGGAGTCGCTCACTTTTATGACGACTCCGACTCCTGCAAAATAGCCACGGACTCCGACTCCACAGCCCTGCGAGTAAGGGTGCTATTTTTTTTATTGCAGCCTGAAGTGTACTTTTTATTGGTGCCAGTTTGGAATACATGCAACTTTTTTGACAAAATTTTTAGGGGACATAAAACAACCATAAAAAAAAACCACGCAATTTTGGTGTTTGGAATTTTTCTTTTACGGTTTTAAGCGGACGTGATAAATTGTTATATTTTAACAATTTTTTATTTTTATTTTGTAAAATGGCAAAAGGTGGGTGATTTTGAACTTTTTTTTTTACACTGTAACCGGTGGGTGTCAGCTAGTTACCTAGTTCCCTGATCATAACGCCGTTATTTAATTAGAGCAGAGAGCTTAGTACAGGGAGTGATGTCACCCCATGGATGGACTGAGCTCCAGATCAAACGAATATCTAACAAGATTCCCTATACGCCAGTGTTTTTCGTCCTCATAGCACATGTACCTTGTGTTTACTGAAGAAATAACATCTCCTGCATTTGTCAGTGTAACAACCAAGCTACATGCATATATGATCGATATGCTCATCACTGCTATAGAACCACCCACAGCCTGAGAGTGTAAAACCGTGACTCGGTGAAACAGTGTAGTGATAAAACCCCTTTGAGAGACTGTGGACCTACTGCTTGCTCCACCCACATACAGTGATTGACAGCGTTCCCTGTATTATAGAACCTTATATATCACAGAGCTCAGCTTCTCTCCCTCTGTCATATAACTCTATATATCACAGATCTCAGCTTCTCTCCATCTATCATATAACCCTATATATCAGAGCTCAGCTTCTCTCCCTCTGTCATATAACCCTGTTTAGCAAAGAGCTCAGCTTCTCTCCTCTATCATATAACCCTATATATCACAGAGCTCAGCTTCTCTCCTCTATCATATAACCCTATATATCACAGAGCTCAGCTTCTCTCCCTCTATCATATAACCCTATAGCTCACTGAGCTCAGCTTCTATCCCCCTCTCATATAACTATATATCACAGATCTCAGCTTCTCTCCATCTATCATATAACCCTATATATCAGAGCTCAGCTTCTCTCCCTCTGTCATATAACCCTATATATCACAGAGCTCAGCTCCTCTCCCAATATCATATCCTGCTGTCAGCTAGGGTAGCATAAACCACTTGACAGGTTTCCTATAAGCCATGAAGTTCACTAAATATTACAAAAAATAAAATAGACACCTCCAAATTCGGTTGCAATCAACATCCCACTATTTAAAATGGATAATGGTGCAGAATTTCTTAATGTGGATTTAAAATCTGTTGTGGGGGGGGTTGGTTTATATGGAATCGGCTCGGACTTCACATTGGACAGCCAAAATGCAGATTAGCCATATTGACAAGGGGCCAAGGGTGGCTTTTCAGTATGTTGAGGACTACTACCGCCAGGTTACTGTGGAAAAAGGTATGTCGGCAGATACCATGATGCAGTCACGACTGCCCCATAGAGATTTATAGAGTACTTGTATTGTTCTACTTCCCAGCAGCATATGCTTTTTCTGCGGGACTCAATAGCCTAGTGGATGGATACCTTGAATGTAGTCCTTAACATAGTGTGAACCCTCCCTAACTCACATTTAAGAAACGCGTTAAAATCCACCACTACTCTTTACAGTCTGCATCTGCTTTCAGACACCAGTTCCGCAGTGTTTCTGCATCAAGAAAAATCTAACACGTGAAGATACCCTGTGCTGATTGCATCAGTTTTAGGCCATGTTCACACGGCTTAACTGCGGGACGTAATTACGCCCTGCAATTTCGCCGTGTGGGCGGGAGCGGGGGAGTGAGCGGGGGGCCGGCACTTTGTCGGCCCATTGACTTGCATTACCAGCGGCGCGTATACACCGCTAGTAATTCACATGTCACTTATCTCCCCCCCTCAGCGTATTCGCCGAGCAGGGAGAGGAGACATAATCCATAGTTCTCTATGAGAACTGTGGATTTTCCGTTAATGAATGGGCCGTTTTCAGCCCGTAATTTGCGCACTCCGGCGCGTAATTACGGACCGAAATATGTCCCATTTTAAGCCGTGTGAACATGGCCTAACTGTGGGGTGTGGTTCCTTTCACTTGTTTGTATGCAGAATATTACTTTGGATCTATCTGTGCGTAGGACATTCTCCAAAACAATTGTGGTTTATCTAGGTCAGGGGTGTCAAACTCTTTTTCACCGGGGGCCACATAAGCCTCACGGCGTACCTTAAAGAGCCAACGTAATTTTAGAACTGTGTAAATGGAACTTCTCCTTAACTGTTACATTTGTACTGTATTGCTATTATAATTAGTTCTTTGAGGGCAACCAGGAAGAATATATTGCCCCCCCCCCCCATAGGTAGATAGGTACATATGACCCTTGTAGGTAGATAATTAGGTATACAGCCACCTGTAGATGAGTTTTATATCTGCCCATGTAGGTACATAGGTATTTTTGCCCTCCGTAGCCAGGTAGTAATTTTGCCCCCCCTGTAGCCAGGTAGTAATTTTGCCCCCCCCTGTAGCCAGGTAACATGCCCCATATAGCCCCCCAGTAGCCAGTTAGATGCCCCTGCGGCTAATGAATATAACATAAAAAAAGGTGCTTGCCTCCTCATTGTCCGCGCGGGTATTTCCGGGAGCTAGTGTACGCCTTCACGCAGCTCCCAGGGATCTCCTGGTCTGGCAGAGGCTGCCGACCGAGGAGACCCAGCGTTGCAGGGGGCGTGAGTAAAGCGGTGCAAGCGTTGTACATACAAAGAAAAGAAGGTAGGGGGGAAACGATCCCTCCTGCCTTCTCCCTGTACCAAAGCGCACCGAGTGTGGCACTGCGACTGACTGCGCGGCCGTGGTAAAACGGCCGTGTGGAGTCAGATCGCAGGGGGTCGCGGGCCGGGTGTTTGACACCCGTGATCTAGAAAATATTTGCAAAATGTAGTTGCTCTGAATTCTGTTCACAAACTCCTTTGCAGATGAAATTATAGCTTCAAATCTGTACGACTTCACAGATCAAAATGCTACATTTAGGATCTAGTACAAAGCAATGTTTTTGTGGACGTTTAGGGGCCCCTTTTAATAAGCAAAAAGGATAATGTTTCCATGTCCTGTCAGGGCATTCTGAATTATTATAGCAGGGTTCCCCGCTGTCAGCCAGATCTCAGAGTTACTAGGAGAACAGGCAGAGCACATTTCATTGATGTCAGGGGTGCTTAATTGTCCCCATTTAGATGGTTTGAGTGGTGATACTGTGGTTATTTATTTTAAATGGCTACGAACATGGACTTACCTAATATTCACAACTTAACTTTTTTTTAAAAATGTAAATATTTGTAAAAAAAAAAATATATATTTTTTTTATAAAGATTGTAGAAAGTAATGAATGTCCTACCCAAGGTCATATTCAACATTGTTCATTTTAAAGGGACTCCTAAAAGCTGAATGCCTTTCTCTTGCCTAACATGCAATATGTGGTTTTAATTGCAGAGATCCACCTTTAAAGAAAAGAAAACTTGAAGCATCTAAGCAAAATCAGAAAACTGTGATGGAAGAGCCGCCCGCTGTATCTGCAGCAACTCCAACGGTTGACCAGCAGGTGGCAGACATAAAGGCTTTTCCTATAAATGAAAGCTGCTCGACTTCCCATGTGACAGACCTGAATTCCATTCAATCACATCAATCGCAAAAACTCCTTTTACCAAAACCAAAATTGACACTAATTAAGTTGCCAGTGGTGCAACTGGCTCATGTTCCTGTGCTTGTGTCCTCTACAGACTGCTCCATGAAGCACATGGTGGTGGCAGTCAGTAATCGGGGGTCGGTAATGAGTACTTTACAGATAGTACCTCAGTATAATGGCGCTGTTCTTTCTAGTGTAGATACCGACGCTAGCTTATCTAGTAGTCCAGTAGGTTCTGTGAATACCTATGTGCAGGTTAATATGGAAGGATCACAGCCCCCCCTGTGTCTAACACAGTAAGTACTGTGACTACTAAAACCACATCTGATGTGCAGACTGACTTGTCCTTCTTCTCGCCCAGTATGTTGCCAAATAACTCGTGGACATCTGCCGAATCTTCCGTGTCCTCTTTTTCTCAAACGGACTTATCGTTTGGTGCCCAAACGTCTCTGCCAATTAGTGTTGAGACTCAGACGCTTCAAGAAAATGGTGCTTTTCCCACATCTCAGTCCGAGGTCACTTCTGAAAGCACTTATGGGGTTTCTCGGGAAACTCAAACAAACAATCTCTCTATGTTAAGAGACAGCCCATTGCTGGTGGACCAGTCTGTCATGTGTGATAATCTCTTCACTAGCGCTAGTTCTCTTTATACTGTATCCACACAGACAAGCCAGGCAGGCCATAGTTATGTTTCTGGATCCTTGGGACAAAACCTTCTGGAAACCGATAACCTCAAAGACCTAAGGGAAGAGGAGATTAAGCAGAACTCTTTCATAAGTTTTAACACTCCAAACGGGACCTTCCCACCACAAAACATGACCGATAATCAAACCCAAACAATGGAACTATTGAGCGATCTTGAAAAGATCTTGTCGGACAATATATCCAACCAGTCCATGTCGGCTGGAGACAATAATCTATCATCCAACTGTAACCAAAACCCAAGCATAGATTTTGATATAGACGAGTTCTTCTCTGCCTCCAACATCCAGACCCAAACCGAGGAGAGCGTGCTGGGCAACCTTAATTCTGAATATCTGGATATCGAAACTCAGACGGACTTCTTGTTTTCCAAAGACTCGACCCAGTCTTTTACCAACAAGGGAAACTCCAGTATTCTTGGCATGGAAATGTTTGATACGCAAACACAAACCGACCTCAACTACTTCATAGACAATAGCTCTCACTTGCGTCTGGGGAACATCCTAAAGCAGTCCAGTTTCTCAATCAGCACAGACTCATCAGATGCGGAGACCCACACAGATGGGGAATTAACCAGCAAAATGCTACCATGTCCCACCCTGGAAAGTCATGTACAACAGAACTGTGCTGAAACGCAGACTACTGACAGCTCCTTTGATACTCTCGGGAGCCTATTCTTGACTAGTAATGAGACCCAGACTGCAATGGATGATTTTCTCCTGGCCGACCTGGCATGGAATACAATGGAGTCTCAGTTCAGCTCAGTGGAAACCCAGACTTGTGAGGAGAGGTTCTCTTTATTCTCGGAGAAATCTGACAACTGAACACTTCGGATCTAATCATGCCGATAGCAGTGAATGAACGCCACCCTCCTCTCCTATTTATTGGTTTGCCCATGCATGTCTAGAAGTATCCTGCAAAACCAAACCATCCTCCCTGCTCTGCAACCATCGTGAAACATTACGACAACTATATGGCGCACAAACTACTACAGCCTAATGAAAGCTGCAATGCTGTTAGAAAGTGATACTGAAATGCATGTGTAATCGTATCCCATACGTGTAGGCTGTTGGTCTATTTTGTATATTGGCTATGACACATAGAGAAGCACTTTATTTATTTGGTTTCCATTGTAAATTATTTCTATTGTGATGATAAAAAATATCGGACAACAAAATGTCTCTTCTTCTCCTTATACATGTACGGAGATATGTCCACAACCCAATTTCTCATAAAGTGCAGCTATTTTATTGTAGATCTGCAGGAAGTTCCTCCAGTCCTGGTTCGCTCATGTAATGGAGGTCAGAAATGCAGCTCCTCATCTCTAAGAATGCCCATTATATTAGACTGGTCAAGGATGGCTCGGCCTTCTACTTAGTGCTTTCTCTAACCCCTTAAAGGAGTTGTCTCCCTACAGAGTTTCAAAGGATGCATGAATGAAATACTCTGCCACTTCCTGGTTCAGACTGACTAATTTGCATACAGCTTGTACAGCTCCCTGCTGTGCTTTCAGTTGCTAATTAGATCAGATTAGCTTCTCAAACTACTAACAGGACTTCTTATCTGATCCCTCAAACAAAAGCCCTAATTACAGTTCTGTTTATTTTACATAAATCAAGCTTTTTACTGCACAGCAGCAAGGACACTGCTGTGACCTGTGTGATGACATCACTCACTGCTATCTCATAGAACAAACAGCAGGGGGAGAATTGTTTACAGGTCAGTTACTGAGGGAACTGAAATAGCCAGGGAGGTCATAAAATTCACTTGTATCTCCTTAGGGAAAACAGAGGAACAATGCAATATATTTGGAAAATGTCTTTATTTTGTGTTCCCTACAATTTGAAAGCTATTCTTTGTAGCGAGACAACCCCTTTAAGGACCCAGCCTGTTTTTTTTGGACACGTTCGTATATTCTTATAGATCAGACTTTTTCGGACGCGGCGATACCAAATATGTGTAACTTTTTTTTTATTGTTATTTGTAAAATAGGGAAAAGGGGGTGATTTGAACTTTTAATACTTTTTTTTTGTACTTTAAAACTTTTTTTTTTTTTTTTTACAGTAACATTGAGTCCACCTATGGTGCTTGACCACTAGGTGGCACGATCGTTAATAGTCTAATGCATTGCATAGACAATGCATTAGACTGTACCAAGATGGCTGTTTCCGCACTTCCTGTCTGTGGCCGGAAGTGGGGCAAGCCAGGACATGGCAGTTATGGGTGTGTTCACAGGGCTCCCCGCTGCCATGTCCAGGCGTCGGATCGCTACAGTTATGCTGTGGCGATGCCGATCGCCCTGAAGATCGGTGCGCGGCCCCGGTCTTCATTCTTTCAGACGCCGTGGCCATCTTTGCCGCGGCATCTGAAGGGTTAAACAGCGCAGGTTATCCCCCTGCAAAGCCCCTTATGGACCCTGGGACGTACTCATACGTCCATGGTCCTTAAGCGGTTAAAACCAACGGCCATATATGAACATGATGCCGACTCGCCAGTTCTTCCTCTGTCTTCAATAGTTTTTGATCTGACAGTATGTAGGAAAGTGTCTCACAGCACTTTATAAATGTGTTTTGTTCTAGTCGCAGCCGCGCCACTTTGAAATTGGTGTGGATTTGTATAACCGTTACGCACCAACCTTTAGTGCATTGTAAAACCCTGCGTGACACCCCCCCCCCCCCCCCCTGCATCTTTTGCACATTCAAAAGTGCTGTCTGGCACAGATTGTTCATACATCTAAAAAACAGGGCTACCACAATTTGTTTGGCTCAAAGCATGCAAAAAAAAAAAACTGGTGCGGCCTCATTCATACATGTCACCCCAAGGTCTCAAAGATTTTAAGTGTCTGTGACACGCCTTTCAGAGCATAATCCAGCACAGAATGTTCAAAATGTAATTATTAAAAAACGGCATTTCCAGAATGTTTCAACAAGAGAATGCTACATTAGTCATAATGAACTCTAATAATGTTAAAGGGGTTGTTTCATTACAAGGATTGCATTTTATGTTAAAGATCTTGCAAAAACAATACATTTTGCAATATATGTCCATTAACAATGTCCTACCTATTCCTACATATCCCCTCTTTTATGGGCTGCATCAGCTCCTCAGGTCGCTATAGCCACAGATCTGTTCAATCTCTCATGATAGGCTGCCAGCACTGGTTGCTATAGCTACAGACCTGTTCAATCTCTCATGATAGGCTGCCAGCACTGGTTGCTATAGCTACAGACCTGGTTTATACTGCAGCCTGGTAGAAGCCAGTAAACACACCCCTGAATTCAAAATGAAACCAAGAAAACAGGACGAATCAATGTAGTGAGACAACCCCTCCAAGGAGCGTCTTCTACTGAGTTTAAGCTCCTTGTAAATATGCCCCAGAAAAGTAGGCGTATCATAATGAAAGCTCCTAAATTTAGGAATATTCTGGTAGAATTCATTTCAGTAGGGGGTACTTGGCATACTAAAGCAGTGAAATTCCTGTTCAGAAAGGGCATGGAACTCTATAAGAGGGTCATAGCCACCAGTAGCCACAGAAGTTTGTCTCGTGGCTCTTGGCAGCCACGTGGAGGAGTGGCTCTTGGCCATATGTCAGCCGTTCTGAAATGCATTTCTATAAAGAAAACACCTGCTCTCTCTCTCCCTGCGTGGTTGGACTAGTTTTAGCCGGGCTCACATGATATAAAAAGAATGCCGGAAAAATATGCACAAATTTCAAGGGGAACAAACATGCAAATGTTATGCATGTTTTTTTTTTTTTTATACATTTAAGCTTTTCATGTTACACTTTTGTGTCTTTTGCAATCCAAATTGTCAATCCACTGTTAAATTACACACTTAGAATACGCATTTTACACACCAAGGAATAAGAGGCATTTGTTTTGGGGTTTTTTTTTTTGTAGTTTATTTTTACACACGGTCTATTTCCAGGTTCAAAGGTGGACAACGAAAATAATAAAAAGGACTGGGTGGACTACACAGTTTAGAGAAAAGATGGCTTCAGGGGACATAACAAATATATCAAAGGTCAAGATAGAAATCTCTCCCACGATCTATTTATATCCAGAATTGTCTTTACAACAAGGGGCATCCTCTACGTCTTGAGGAAAGAAAGTTTCTACATAAACATAGAAAGGGATTCTTTACTGTAAGAGCAGTGAGACTGTGGAACTCTCTGCCAGAGGAACTTGTCAAGGTGAATTCACCATGGGAGTTCAAAAAGGGTCTGGATGCATGTCTAGAGTGTAATAATTTAACAAGTTATAGGGATTAGGATTCTGGAGAAGGGTCGTTGATCCAGGGATTTATTCTCATTGCCAGATTGGAGTCGGGAAGGAATTTTTGCTCTAAAAGGAGTATAATTGGCTTCTACCTCATTGGGGATTTTGCCTTCCTCTGGACCAACTTTAGCAGAATAGGCTGAACGTCTGTCTTTTTTTTTTTGGGGCCTTAAACTATGTAACTATATTGCTTTAAATGACACAAAAAAAGGGTGTGTTTTCCCATAAAAAAACAAACAATGGAATGCTTGAGTACATTTGATAAATTTTTTGGTGTGTAAAATGTGTATTTTTTCCATTAAGAAAGCCTCGTGAACCCAGCCTTCAGATATGTTCACAGAGGGTAATTTCGGAACGCATTTCGCGGCGTATTTGCGCTCCAATACAAAAATATGAAATTACAGTAATCCGTAGCTCTCAGAGAGAACTATGGATTACGCCTCCTCTCCCCGCTCGTACAATCCGATCGTATTATACGTGCGGGGAGACAAGTGACGTCAATTATTTGCGGTAATTACGTGCCGCGAGTAATGACTGTCTATGATCAGCGCGACTCCCAAATCACCCGGCGTAATTGCGGCCGTACTGTGTCGCAATTACGCCGTGTGAACATAGTCTTACAGTAAAGCTTCTGTGGATTGAGTGTGGCAGAAGTGATTTTTGTTATATCCTAAAGTGTCAAATTGTTGGCTCAGGAATCTAGCTCTAATGAATACAGCGTAGATTTGATCAGTATCTTGTGTGTATATATATATGTATATATATATATATATACACTCACCGGCCACTTTATTAGGTACACCATGCTAGTAACAGGTTGGACCCCCTTTTGCCTTCAGAACTGCCTCAATTCTTCGTGGCATAGATTCAACAAGGTGTTGCAACGATGCTCAATTGGTACCAAGGGGCCCAAAGAGTGCCAAGAAAATATTCCCCACACCATGACACCACCACCACCAGCCTGAGCCGTTGATACAAGGCAGGATGGATCCATGCTTTCATGTTGTTGACGCCAAATTCTGACCCTACCATCCGAATGTCGCAGCAGAAATCGAGACTCATCAGACCAGGCAACGTTTTTCCAATCTTCTACTGTCCAATTTCAATGAGCTTGGGCAAATTGAAGCCTCAGTTTCCTGTTCTTAGCTGAAAGAAGTGGCACCCGGTGTGGTCTTCTGCTGCTGTAGCCCATCTGCCTCAAAGTTCGCCGTACTGTGCGTTCAGAGATGCTCTTCTGCCTACCTTGGTTGTAACGGGTGGCTATTTGAGTCACTGTTGCCTTTCTATCAGCTCGAACCAGTCTGCCCATTCTCCTTTGACCTCTGGCATCAACAAGGCATTTCCGCCCACAGGACTGCCGCTCACTGGATGTTTTTTCTTTTTTCGGACCATTCTCTGTAAACCCTAGAGATGGTTGTGCGTGAAAATCCCAGGAGATCAGCAGTTTCTGAAATACTCAGACCAGCCCTTCTGGCACCAACAACCATGCCACGTTCAAAGGCACTCAAATCACCTTTCTTCCCCATACTGATGCTCGGTTTGAACTGCAGGAGATTGTCTTGACCATGTCTACATGCCTAAATGCACTGAGTTGCCGCCATGTGATTGGCTGATTAGAAATTAAGTGTTAACGAGCAGTTGGACAGGTGTACCTAATAAAGTGGCCGGTGAGGTGTAATATTATATATATATATATATAATTTTTTTTTTTTTAACCGCCAAAACTGGAAGCAGATCCTAAAGACAAGAACAAAATTAATAACTGCTTAAAGTGAACCTGTAAGGTGGTTTATGCTGCCCTGAGAGAAGATGAACCTGTATAATCACATCATTATAATATGGAGCAGGATTTCTGAGTAAAAAGCACAGAAGATCCTGACTTAAGTGACAGTGGAAGTCCTGCTTTTTCTGCATAAGTGTGTGTATATGGAGCTGTCAATCACTGTATGTGGGTGGGCTAAGCAGGACTTTGTTTTTATCAGAAATCCTACAAATCCTATAAACGTATCTGTTAAAGAGCTCAGCTTCTCCTCTCTCATATAACCCTATATATCACAGATCTCTGCTTCTCTCCCTCTATCATATAATCCTCTATATATCAGAGCTCTGCTTCTCTCCTTCTATCTTTTAACCTATATATCACAGAGCTCAGCTCCTCCCCTCTATCATATTACCCTATATATCACAGCGCTCAGCTCCTCCCCTCTATCATATAACCCTATATATCAGAGCTCTGCTTCTCTCCCTCTATCATATAACCCTATATATCACAGCGCTCTGCTTCTCGCCCTCTATCATATAACCCTATATATCACAGCGCTCAACTTCTCCCTCTATCATATAACCCTTTATATCACAGCGCTCAACTCCTCTCCCTCTATCATATAACCCTATAGATCAGAGCTCAGCTCCTCCCCTCTATCATATAACCCTACATATCACAGAGCTCAGCTTCTCTCCCTCTATCATATAACTCTATATATCACAGAGCTCAGCTTCTCTATCATATAAACCTATATATCACAGAGCCCCGTTTCTCTCCCTGTCCTCGGTTAGAGCAGCATGAGCCCCCCTGACAGATTTCCTTTACGTGATGCAACATACTGATGAAATTTCCTATGTAAACATGAGGCCTGATTCTGTATTTGGACTTAGGATCAATTAGCTAACATTCCTGATCTTATGGGATAGATGTGTCGTCCAAAGAAAGGCCTAGCAGCAACTATCAAAGTTCCAGAATAATGAACATACTTCATAGTTTTCTCCAGATGGTTTATTGGCACCAGAATATTTAGTACTGACAGAGGTAGCTGGTTACAGTTGTATGGTTGAGCTATAGTACATTATCACTGTTTAAAAGTGACAGCAGTGTTGAGCCCTTAAACATACTGCCTGTGCCAGCTTGACAATAGGGAGGAGTGTAAGCAGATCTTGGTCAATGGTCAGGGCAAACTTGCATTGTTCAGGAATGAAAAAATATATTGGACACCAGTGTCCCAGGAGGTGGCCCTTCAAGTCCAGCGCTCACAGCTCTTTGCACATAACGCTTCCAGGGCTCTGAGTAACCGCTCTCATGACAGGAGAATAGAGATGTTGCTCAGAGATGAGGCTAAAAAAGCATTTAGTGCATAAAGCTCTGGGCAATGAACATGAAGTGCCCTCCTTCTGGGAAATTTCAATCCCCGCACTTAGGACTCTAAAGCTAGGACTTCCTGGTCATTCAACTTGCATGATCATAACCAAGGTATGTTTACACTCCTCCTCATTGCTGCCAGCCTCCCTTTGAAGGAGCATTTCAGCACAGTTTGATTTTGACGGGTATTTCCACTCTTGTAACAGTCAGGGAAGGTAATACTGTGTTACCGAGTACCTGGCTGGTGCCCGATTTTGCCCTTCTAACTTTAGTATCCGCATTGGGTCTTATTTCTTGACGGATAGTGCGCTTGTTATGCATTGTTCTAGTATGAAGAAAACCCACAGGGGCAGAGCTGGAACCATGTTTTACAGAGTTAGCATTTGCTGCGATAGGCTTGTGGCCTAATACTGAATTCTGCCACTGCAAGCGGTCTGTGTCCTTCACCAGTGTTTTTGGGATGGAAGAGGTGACAAAGGACAGTGGTTCCAGTACTCTTAGCTGCTCCTGAGGAACATTACTCATGACTTCGAGAAGTTTTCGCTCGACCCGGAGGTCAAGACTGTGAAGAACTTGTCCGGTTAGAGTACTGCCCATAAATCCCTTTGAGGGAAGCTTTTCCAACTGTTGAAGTACAATCTCCTTCCTTCGTGCCATTTGCTCTGCATGCCCGTTTAGAGGTGAACCTTTCAGTGGCGGCAGTAACATGGGTACGTTAAACATCAGCGACTCCTTTGTGTGATAACAATTGGTACAAATAGGAATAGCCCTCCCGGGGGCTGGGGAGGGGCCTCGTGGTAGATTCTTCTCCTTGTTTGGTCTTTGTTCTCTAATGGATACCTCGACAGAAGATACTTTGTCCCTACTGGTTTCTGTTTTGGAAACCATGGCAGTAGAAGGGCAGTGACCTGGAAAGCTAGACTCCACGTCTTTCTCTGCTTGGAGTAGGACATGATCTGCAACGCTTGTCTCAATTACTGACTTCTTCTTGTTGGTGACTGGGTTGGGTTTTGTTTCTGTATCTTTACTCTCGGGTATAAAACACAGGTCAAGGCATAAAATACAGTCAGTGGCTTCCGCAGGTTTAGGCTTTTTCAGCTTCTTGGGAGGGTGCAGACACGCTGTTGCCGAAGCTGGACCCCAACCACAAGCCTGCAAAATCAGAAACCAAAAAGTATTAAGGTTTTCCTAACTACACGCATTAGACAAGCAAAGAGAAATGCACCCATTTTTAGGCTATGTCCAAACGGCGTAATTACGCCCCGGAATTCCGCCGGGACTTTGGGAGCTCGCGCCGACCCCCGCGGGGGGGGGGTGGGCGCCCGGTGGCCCCATAGACATTCATTACTAGCGCCGTGTATTCGCCGCTAGTAATTGACATGTCACTTATCTCCCCCCGCGGCATACTGTGCGAGCGGGGAGGAGGCAGCGTAATCCATAGTTCTCTATGAGAACTGTGGATTACTGTTATGACTGGGACGTATCTCACCCCATATTGAGTGCAGTACCGCGCGAATTACGGCTGAAATATGTCCCAATTTCACTCGTGTGAACATAGCCTTAAAGATACAGTGGTCCCTCAGCAGACAAGGGTTACCAATTAATAAGCTAAGGGAAACTGGTAACTGGGTCGGAAGCCACCACAATGTCAATCCAATAGAAAAAATAAGTGTGCAAATAGCAAGTCTTTACCTTTAACAGTGAGAAGTAGCAACGACAGGTCCTCTTTCTAGAAGGATTTTTATTCTATTTAAACCCTTTAGTTATATCATAGAGACAAGTTTGGAATGATAAATGCCCAGGTACATACATCAATCGCTCTTAGCCGATTTTCTGCTCAGAGACTTTCCATCTTCATCTATCAAGAAGAGACAGCCCTCAGCTATGGCCCCATTCACATCAAGTGTTGGCCATCCATCACAGGTCGGTCCCCTGAGCCAAACCTCAGCTAAGCTCTCTGTCACTTTGGGCCACATGTATGAAAACTGTCTAGGTCTAAAATTCACTTTGTTGCCCATAGCAACCAATCAGAGCCCCCTTTCATTTTTCCAGAGCACTTTATGAAATTAAAGGGGGCACCCTGATTGGTTGCTATGAGCAACAAAGTGAATTTTAGACCTAGACAGTTTTCATGCATGTGGCCCTTTGTTTTTAGCGATTGATGGGGTCATTGCATCAGGATACTTATCACTGAAAACACCTGAAATGTCACCATGAAATACACACACACTTTGTTATCCCGCAGATCACTCCAGTCCTCGGCCAATCAGTGCTCATGGTGTGCACATGTAGTGCAGACTGGCTGCAGCATGATCATCAGAGCAGTCTACTCCTCTGAGGACATATAATGGATCATGTGCACCCCCGACATGTGCATACTGTTTGGCTGGAATTTCAAGCCAATTACATAGTTACATAGTTTGTAAGGCCGAAAAAAGACATACGCCCATCCAGTTCAGCCTATTGTGCTAAAGTGTTGATCCAGAGGTAGGCAAAAACCCCCATGAGGTAGAAGCTAATTGTCCTCATTTTAAGGAAAAAATTCCTTACTGACTCCAATCTGGCAATCAGAATAAATCCCTGGATCAACGCCCCTTCTCCAGAATCCCGGTCCCTATAACTTGTTATATTACATCTAGAAATGTATCCAGACCCTTCTCCAGAATCCTAATCACTATAGCTTGTTATATTACATCTAGAAATGTATCCAGATCCTTCTCCGGAATCCCGGTCACTATAACTTGTTATATTACATCTAGAAATGTATCCAGACCCTTCTTCAGAATCCTAGTCACTATAACTTGTTATATTACATCTAGCAATGTATCCAGACCCTTCTCCAGAATCCCGGTCACTATAACTTGTTATATTATTACATCTAGAAATGTATCCAGACCCTTCTCCAGAATCCCGGTCACTATAACTTGTTATATTACATCTAGAAATGTATCCAGACCCTTCTCCAGAATCCGAGTCACTATAGCTTGTTATATTACATCTAACAATGTATCCAGACCCTTCTCCAGAATCCCGGTCACTATAACTTGTTATATTACATCTAGAAATGTATCCAGACCCTTCTCCAGAATCCCGGTCACTATAACTTGTTATATTACATCTAGAAATGTATCCAGACCCTTCTCCAGAATCCCGGTCACTATAACTTGTTATATTACATCTAGAAATGTATCCAGACCCTTCTCCAGAATCCCGGTCACTATAAATTGTTATAATACATCAAGCACTGTATCGAGAACCTTCTCCAGAATCCTCGACACCATAACTTGTTATATTATTACATCTAGAAATGTATCGAGACCCTTCTCCAGAATCCCGGTCACTATAACTTGTTATAATATTACATCTAGAAATGTATCGAGACCCTTCTCCAGAATCCTAGTCACTATAACTTGTTATATTACATCTAGCAATGTATCCAGACCCTTCTCCAGAATCCTAGTCACTAGAACTTGTTATATTACATCTAGAAATGTATCCAGACCCTTCTCCAGAATCCTAGTCACTATAACTTGTTATATTATATCTAGATATGTATCGAGACCCTTCTCCAGAATCCTGGTCACTATAACTTGTTATATTATTGCATCTACAAATGTATCCAGCCCCTCTCAGAATCCCGGTCACTATAACTTGTTAATATTACATCTAGAAATGTATCCAGACCCTTCTCCAGAATCCTAGTCACTATAACTTGTTATATTACATCTAGAATGTATCCAGACCCTTCTCCCGAATCCCGGTCACAAATAACTTGTTATATTATTACATCTAGAAATGTATCCAGACCCTTCTCCAGAATCCTAGTCACTATAACTAGTTATATTACATCTAGAAATGTATCCAGACCCTTCTCCAGAATCCTAGTCACTAGAACTAGTTATATTACATCTAGAATGTTCCAATCACCTCTCCAGAATCCCGTGTCACTATAACTTGTGATATTAAATCTAGAATGTATCCAGACCCTTCTCCAGAATCCTCGACCTAAACTTGTGATATTACATCTAGAAATGTATCGAGACCCTTCTCCAGAATCCTAGTCACTATAACTTGTTATATTACATCTAGCAATGTATCCAGACCCTTCTCCAGAATCCCGGTCACTATAGCTTGTTGTATTACATCTAGCAATGTATCCAGACCCTTCTTCAGAATCCCGGTCACTATAACTTATGTTATATTATTACGCTCCAGAACTGCATCCAAGCCCTTCTTGAACTCTGTTAGTGAATTCACCATGACAATTTCCTCTGACAGAGAGTTCCACAGTCTCACCGCTCTTACAGTAAAGAATCCCTTTCTATGTTTATGCAGAAACTTTCTTTCCTGAAGACGTAGAGGATGCCCCCTTGTTCTGGATACAGTCCTGGGTATAAATAAATCTTTAGCGAGATCTCTATATTGGCCCTTAATATATTTAAACATATTTATTATGTACCCCCGAAGCCGTCTTTTCTCTAAACTAAATAACCCTAATCTTGCCAATCTTTCTGTGTACTGTAGTCCACCCAGTCCTTTTATTATTACTGTCGCCCGCCTTTGTACCTGTTCAAGCTCTACAATGTCTTTCCTGTGCACCGGTGCCCAAAACTGTACACAATATTCCATGTGTGGTCTAACCAGTGACTTGTATAGTGGGAGAATAATGTTCTCATCAAGTGCATCTATGCCCCGTTTAATACAACCCATGATCCTATTTGCCTTGGCAGCTGCTGCCTGACACTGGCTGCTACAATTAAGTTTACTGTCCACCAGGATTCCCATGTCACTTTTACCCAGTGTTTTTCCATTTAACATGTAATCATGTAATGGATTTTTCCTCCCCATGTGCATAACCTTGCATTTATCTGTTTTAAACCTCATCTGCCATTTCCCTGGCCAGGCCTCCAACCTATCCAGATCCCTTTGTAATAACACATTATCCTCTATTGTGTTGATTACTTTACAGAGCTTAGTATCATCTGCAAAGATTCTACTGTGCAATCCCTGTGTAAGATCATTAATGAAAATATTAAAGAGGATAGGGCCCAATACTGACCCTTGTGGTACCCCACTAGTAACAGCGATCCAGTCTGAGTATGCACCGTTAATTACTACCCTTTGTTTTCTATCTCTGAGCCAGTTGCTTACCCACCTGCACACATTTTCCCCCAGTCCAAGTATTCTCATTTTACTTACCAACCTTTTATGTGGAACAGTATCAAATGCTTTAGAAAAATCTAGATATATGACATCCAGTGCCTCACTCCGAGCCAGTCTGGAACTAACTTCCTCATAGAAACTGATGAGATTAGTCTGACAGGACCGATCCTTCATAAACCCATGCTGGAACGGCGTTATACATTTATTTTCAGTGAGATACTCTAGGATAGATTATGTGTCTATAAAGCACTGATTCTACTGTTGATGCTGGGAGTTAGCACAGCCTATTACTATTTGCATGCTGCTTGGGTGGATGTCCCAGCCAATCAGCATGCACGCATTATGACATGCACATGCTGATTGGCTAGAATATACTCTAAAGCATGAGTCCCCAAACGCCAGACCATGGACCTCTGAAGCCTCGGCTGCAAATGATGCCAACCACCCACTGACTTTAGTCCAGGCGGTCAGCATCTACTCTGCGCGGCCGTCATAACCCCGCCACCCAGAGTTAGCAGCTGCACACAGCGAGGCATGTATGAAAACTGCCTTGGTCTAAGACTGTCTTTGTTGCCATAGCAACCATTCAGAGCTCTCCTTTAATTTTTTCAGAACACTATATGAAATGAAAGGGGAGTTCTGATTGGTTGCTGTGGGCAACAAAGCTCTTAGACCAAGACCGTTTTCATACATGTGGCCAATAGTGTGCAGCTGCTTCGCCAGGGAGAAAGCAAGGGCAGTTCATTACCATCCCTGCTTTCCCAATCATTGTTGATACAGCGCGCAGTGAGCACCGTATCTACACATCAGCACCGTGGGGCTGTGATGCAGCAGTGTTGTCATACCCCCTGCTCCGCTTGGTCTCGCCGGACACGGCTCCTGCAGGCAGCAGCTCTGTAGGGGATCGGGGAAAGGTGAGTAACTTTTTTTCTTTTAAATTAGTCTGGGGGGCATATATCTCTCTATAGTTACTACAGGGGGGCTGTAACTATTTAAGGGATACCTATATATCTACCTACTGACTAGGGCTACATTTGGACTTGCATACAGGGTGCTGACATATCTATCTACCTAAAGAGGGCCTATTTACCTAGCTATAAGGGCCCTATATAACTACCTACTAGAGTCCTAAATTCTTACCTGTTGGGGATGGGTTACATACCTACCCATTGGGGGACTTATAAATCTACCTAATTAATGGGGCCCACAGAGCTGATTATATATGTATATTATAAACACGTATAAGGCTGACCCACAAAGCTGATCAGTATTACTGCAGACTGATTGTCAGCTCTGTGGGTCAGCATTATATTATAGAATACTGATCCACAGAGCTGACAATCGGTCTGCAGTTATATAGTATTTGTTACCCCAAACTATACCCCTAAATGACACATTATACACAGTGGGGTTTTTTTCTGTGTGCGTGTGATTCTAAACCACCAATCCCCCTCCACAAGCCCGTTCCCACTGGGCCATGGAAAAACTGTCTTGCATAAAACTGGTCCGTAGTGGAAAAAAGGTTGAGGACCACTGCTCTAAAGCACCGATTCCACAGCCAGCTGGGAGTTAGGCACACCTACTAAAAGTACAGGGCAATTGGCTGGATATTGCAGTCAATTGCTTTGAACCTCTAATGACACAGTACACTATGGGGGACATGTATGAAAACTGTCGAAGTCTAAAACTCATTCTGTTGCCCATAGCAACCAATCAGAGCGCCCCCTTCATTTTTTCAGAACACTATATGAAATGAGAGGGGCGCTCTGATTGGTTGCTATGGGCAACAAAGAAAGACTTAGAACAAGACAGTCTTCATACATGTGGCCCTATGTTATCAGAGTTGCACAGCGATTGCCTAGAATACTCAGTCAATCGCCTTCTATGTTTTAGTGGGCATACCTAACTCCCGGCAAGTAGTTAGTCTGTGCTTAGGAATGCACACAATCACCTGGATCTTCCAACCAATTTCTGTACGTTCTTAAAGAGAACCTGTCACATGATTTATGCCCCCTTGCTGAGGACAGCACAAGCTAGTGTCAGACATGCTGTTTCCAGTGCTGTGTCTCTTATTCTGTAAGATGCCGTAGTTTTCGTGTATTTAATGCTCAAATCTGCAGTTTTCAGCCAGAAGAGTAATTCGAAGAGTCAGTTTTTTTCAAACCCGGCCAATCGGAGGCTAGCCCCGCCTACCTCAACTGACAACCCTATTACTTTGAATAGGTAGAAACATGTGAATAACTGTCAGTGGGCGGAGCTAGCCTTTGATGGGCGGGGCCAACACCTGCTCATGAATAAGATTTGAGGGGTAAATGCGCTAAAACTGCTGCATCTTACAGAATAAGGGACACAGTGCTGGGAACAGCAGGTCTGCCACATTTAACAATGGCCTCCTACAATGTCTCTGGCAACTGTTGCTACCTACAGGCCAACGTGAGTTAAATCCATCACAACCTGACGCCATCGTATCTCACGGGGGACCCTTGTAGCCTGTTGATAAAACAGACCCTGTGGAAAGAATTTGACATCAAGTGGGACTAGGGACAGCCTAGGTCTGATCACTGAATTGAAAATAATTGGTCTGTCAAACCTTTTCAAGGTATTACTCTTCAGCATGGTGGCTCAGTGGTTAGTACTTTAAGGGTATGTTCACACGGTGTCTTGTGTCCGTGTTAACATCCCCTTTTTGATGCGTGTCTGGGTCCGTCTGAAAGGACCCAGACACGCATCTCACAATGAACAATGTTTATCACTGCCGGAAATGAGAAACACGTATCGGCGTTCACATGAGTGATCACCGATGCGCGTTTGCATCGGAGAGTGAGAAAGTGGGAGCCTTGCCGTACCTTCAACAGGTACAGGTATGCGCCGCTATTGGCCGTGTGAACCTGGCCTTAAAGGTGAGCAAAGAGAGCTGCAAATGAATGACCACTTCTCGGCTGCTGGCCAGCAGTAATGTGATGGGTTGCTGTACCTGGTTGCTGTAAAGGTGCCCGCATAGTGGTAACGGTCATCTGTATAGACTCATTTGTGGAAGTGTTATGAGAATGAACATAGCAAACACATTTAATGTTCAGCAATGGAGTAGCTCGCTCTTTGTTATCCAAAAACGCAATTGTTCTTGGGCGATTTGCAAGAATAGCTTAAAGGGGTTGTCCACCTCCATTTTTTTATATCATCATAATGCAGCCATTTTGAAATATATGTAAAAAAAATATATAAATTGTGCCGCGCTGTCCTCACCCGCTGCCTATTTTCTGTTTTCTGGACTGGAATGTCAATGCTACGGTGGTCAGGTACCACTGCTGGACTTCACCAATCAGGCAGCTCACTTCTGACAGTGATGCTACCGTCCAGGAGACGAAAACAGAAGACCAGTAGTGGGTGATGACAGTGCGGCACTGGAACAGAGGTGAGTATATGTTTTTGTTTTTTTTAATTATTATTATTATTTTAAATGGCTCCATCTATGGCAATAAGGAAAAATTTTGAGAAAAAAGTGGACAATGCTTTTAAGCAACAAACTATGATAAACTGCGCCACTGTGGGGTAAATATGATCTACTCACAGCTTCTTCCCATCCTGTTCTTATCATCCACTGCATGGACTTCTGATCATCTTCAAGAATCTCCTCACTGATCTCTACCAATGCTTCTGTCAGGACCTTCTCCCATTTGCCTTCACAAGGAGAGCAAACTTTTTGTGGAAATTCTTCTAGCTCTTGCAATGTTTCCAGCAGTGAATCATTATCTTGGATAGCCATTGATTAATGTTACATCTGCAATACATAATAGAAAACTTACAACCAAACCTGACACTTAAGCCCACGAGTAAGGTTAAAGGGGTTTGCCCCATCTCAGACATTGATGGGATACAGATAAGAGAAGTCATAAATGTGTGATAGTTGCAGGTTCCACCCCTGAGACCTGCAACTACCTTAAGAATAAGCCCCCAAAGCCACCCATTCAAAACGGAGAATTGGCCGTGTTCTCATGGTTACTCTCCATTTAACGGGTATCTTTGGGGACCCATTCTCAGGATAGGTGCTGCTGTTCCTATCTCTGGGACCCACACCAATCAGACATTTAGGGCATGTCCTATCGATCTGCCATAAATGTCTGAGATAGGGAAAACTCCTTTAATTCACACATCATGTCTGTATTTGAGATTTTCCAAAATGATGGTAGAAAAGGCAGCAGGCTATGATTTTGGAAAATCACTGCAGAACCTGTGACATGACTGTGTCAACAAGCCCTGACCATTGCTTCCCAAAATGTGTCACATCCACTGTACGGAGAAGTTGCCATGGTGGCCATCGTGCTAGACAGCTCATCTGATTAACTGGAGCCTCCACATGTAAAATGACAGCATTTATCACTGTATTTATTACATTGTGTTCCAGACATCACATTTCACCGTCTGTTAAATTACAACCTTTATTGCTTTGTGACTTTGCTCAAGGACATTAATAAAGCTATAATTATGATGTCATATTACATAAAGACAAACGCCATTAAGTAGGACAACAGCTAAGCTAATAGAATAGACATGGACCATGGTCAGCCAGTATTGCTTTACATCTATACTCAGGATAGAGCTGCAGTTAAAGGGGTTTTGCCACTAAGTAAAATTGACGTGGGAAGTTTGTAAATTAAATAATAAACATTTTCCCCATTCATCATTATTGAAAATTCTGCACCATTTTTGTTTTAGTTGCTCCTTTAGTGATCCATTGTTTACAGCTGGTCTCCAGGGGATACGACCAAGGCTGAGAGTTCCTCAGTCCTGGTCGCACATGCTCAGACATCACCTCTCTTCTCAGGTAGCTACTGAGTGTTCAAACCCCAGGTGCTGTCACTCTACTCCTGTCCTCTGTACTCCTTAGTAATTAGTCAAACAGTGCAAATAAATTAAAAAAAGAAACCTCAATCAGGTTTGTGCATTGATAAAGAGAAATAAAACCCACAGGTTTGGTTCCTGCAGGGATTTGAACCGAGGATTCTTGTGTCTGGAGGCAAAAGTTTTACCTCTGAGCTACAATGTAGCTACTTACAGTTCCACACATAAACAGACCTTTCTTTGACTACAGAGAGGAAAGGCATGGTGATATCATCCTGCAGGGTCACATGATATGCAATTCAAACAAATCACACACACCCCCTTCTGAGCACACAGAGCTGAAGAGCTGGATGCAGGAGGTATGAAATGAGATCGTGGCAAAACCCCTTTAAAATTCTAAAACAGAGACTCTGTGTCTCAAAAAATAAGACCTACCCTGAAAATAAGCCCCAGCATGGTTTTTGAAGCATGCTTAACCCATTAACAGCTGCCCACCGACTTTTGGCAGCGGGCATTTCAGGTCGTTCGTCTGCAGCGATGTCCTTTGACATCACTGCAGACATCGGTTTTGCGGCTCCTGGCGCCGCAGCAGCGCTGTTCCCAGATAAGCCTCTGCAGGCACCGGGAAGCAGGGCAAACCTCTGCTCCCCAGCACTTAACCCTTTGATTGCCACTGTTCATGACCACAGCATAATCAAAGGGCTTTCCTCTGCTTTGTCGGGAGAGTGGGACTCCCGATGACCCGATGGAGCCTGGGGAACGTCCCCACACTCAGCCCTGGGACCTAGAGTAGCCCCAGTGCTGTCTGTGTAACAAACCAGAGATCAGGGCAGACTATGTGCTGCTCTGATTGAAGCCTGTGTCATACTGACACAGTAATGTATTAGCATATTCATATATGCTAATACATTATAATCTAAGTGAAAAAAATGTAAAACAGTTATCTCTTATTGGATTTTAAAAAAAAGTACAAAAACACTGTAGAAAAATAAAAATAAATATTTAATAAAAAATAATTGTGCATATATACACACAAAAAAACCCTTTCAATTCAGGTACCCACTCGCCATAATAAATTTAGGAATTAATCTAAAAAATCAAGTGTAAAATTAAAAAAAAAAAAAAATCTGCAATAATTTTAATTGAATTTTAAACTATTCCCTAAAAACATTTCCCATATTAAAACGAGGCGTCATAAAACTGCGCATTGAAAAAAAATCAAAAAGTTACGACTTTAAAACCAAGGAGGAAAAAAATAAAAAAAAAATGTGCTCATCACCTCCCCAATACAACCCCAACAGTGAACTGGTGGGGGGCCCCATCATGTAGGGGGGTTTTTTTTCGCTACGGGAAAACGGACAAGGGTTGCTATTAAAGGGAAAGATGAATTGGGCCCAAGCACAGAGGTCCGGTAAAAACCTTTTCCAGACGCTCGGGGACCTAAGATGGGCCGAAGGTTTTCATCCAACAAAACAAATGACCTAAGACAAGTACAATAAAAAGCGTGGCTTAGAAAAATTTCAGTGAATTTTTGCCGGGCCACCCGAGCCCCGCCCTTTAAACCCCAACTGGATCTTGGAGGACTTGAAAAAGGCTGTCCACCAACGTTCACCATCCACCTGGGGGAACTGGAGAGGTCTAAAAGGAAAAGAATGGCAGGACCCCCAAATCGGTGTAAAAAAACTTGTTGAATCTTCCCAAGAAGACTCATGGCTTATAGCTAAAAAGAGGTTTCTACTCAATACTGAGCAAAGGGGTCTGAATACTTTGACCATGTAATATTTCGTTTTTCCTTTTTAAATTAAATTTGCAAAAATTTACTTTTCGGGTTTTTTTTTTCTTTCAAGGGGGTGAAAGGGGGGAAAATTTAATCCCCCAAAAAAATAAAATTTTTTGGTCTTAAAAAAGGCTGCAATGAAAGAGTGAAAAATTTAAAGGGGTCTGAAAACTTTCTGTACCCACTGTAAGTGGTTAAACAGCCGGGATCGGAGTTATCTCCAGGTTGATGAAGGCAGGTGCTTGCTGTAATATGGTTCTGTGTATGGATTGGACTCAAAAAGTGAGCCCACTCCCTATATGTTATATGTCAGAAAGAGGTTAAAGGGTTTGTGCAGAATTTGAAAACAGCTTGTATTCATGGGTAGGTAGGTCTCCCCTTTCAATAGATTCAAGTGAATGTAGCCGAGCTGCAATGCCACCCATAACTTGCGTACAGATGTGGGTGGGGGTGGGGGGGGGGTTGTTAAAAAAAAAGCTGCCAGTTTTCTAAGCCGGAAACCCCCGATAACTTTGACCACTGGATACTTTTTCTCCTTTGGAAATTTACCCAAAAGATGGTTTTTGTAAAGGTTAAAATATAAGAAACCATCCCCTGAGGGGATTGCCTTGGAGACTGGCAAAAAGGCACCCGAGGGTGTTTTTGGCCCCCTGTGTATAGAGGGTTTTTAAAAGCCCGCATTCCAAACCTATGAAAACCCGTTTTATCATAGGGGTACATTTGGTCATCTCAACACGTTTAAACCCCCCACGCCCCCCGGACGTATCCATCGTCCCGGTGTTTGGGGGGTTCACGACCTGGACGTATGGTTTCGTTTCCCAGGATCCGCGAACTCTAAAGAGTTTGCGCGATCGGCGCGGGGTGTCAGCCTTT